>VWZV01008136.1:619348-747807 GCA_013397155.1 Irena cyanogastra | reverse complement strand
GCTGCTGCTGCTGGGGCTGCTCCTGCTCACCCTGCACATCACCGTGCTGCGCGGCGGCGGGGAGCCCCACGCCCCCGCGGGCGCCGGCAACCACAGCCAGCGGCAGGTGAGTGCNGTCCCCCGGGGCCGTCGGGGGCGGCCGAGCTGGCCGGGCTCCCGGGAGCCGCCGCCGTGCACCTGCCCCGACCTCCTCCTCCTCAAGCCGGCCGCGCCTGTCCCGACTCCGAGGGTTCCCCTGCCCGGAGGCTTTCCCCGGGCGTTTACGAGGTGACTCCCGCTCCTCCTGGCTTTACGCCGTCGGGGCAGCGGTGGCAAAGGCAGAGCTGCTCCGGCGGCGCAGTTCGATGCCGTGCGGGAGGCGTCGGGGCGGCTCCCACGCGTGTTCCCGCAGCGGAGACGGCCGGCGCACCTGGGGAGCCTGTGGGGCAGGCAAGGGATGGAAGCAGCCGTGTCAGGTGGGCATGTCCCACACAGGGCATCCCTTCGTGGGGGCACAGCATTCCCTCGAGTGAGAGGGGAACAGATAGGTGTATGGTCTCGGGAAATACTGGCACTGAGTGTATGGCTTTCCGTGGAAACCATCAAGAGACAGGCTGACATTCAGTCCTGAAACAGACAAGAAAGTTAGGGTCATAAGTGCTTGTGAGGGGAAGGACAGCGCTTGTGACCCAGCTAGCCCATTCCTGTCTTTCGAAAGACTTCTCCCAGGAAACTCAACTGTGTATTGTGTCCAACAGAGGTAAAGGACTTTTTTTTTGTTCTGTTTTGGTATTTTTGCAGGTGGTTGTTTTTATTCAGTATTGCATGTTGCCATTCATTTATAATGATTAGAGACAAGGATCAAAGCTGCAGGATCACCAACATCCCCAGACAGAGCTTGTAAATCTCTGGTCAGTAGCATGTGCCCTGGCCAACTCTCTTCACCTGTATCCAAGTGGTAAAATAAAGTCAACTACCAAGTCATGCAATGAACTGACAGAAAAATGTCTGATTATGATCACTGTAAATTTATGCAAACCATCCATCATCTGGGTGAGAATCATGGCACCAGCAGAGTATAAAAGCCCAGGAAAAGCAAGGAGAGTGCAGGCTGTACTGGTCACTGTATCCATGGGGTCCCCAGCTGGTGGTCCACAAAATGAACCCACTAGCCACAGGAGGGAACCCAGAGCTGCAGGCTCAACATCCCAGTCATAGCCTGGAGTCAGGTGCCCCTAACTCAGACAACCTCCTGCTGAACTTGGAGGGAGTCCTGCTCAGGAGTAAGGCCCCACCACGCTGTCTCTGCAGTTTTATCACTGGCTTGACATTCCAGGATGGTTTTTTTTAATATCTGCAAGATTTCTCGTAATAGCATTTTATAAATGATGCTTTCTTTCCTCATGGGCACTGGGAATGCCTTTTAAAATTATGTTCCTTGGAAAAGTAAATTTGGAGAGGCTTTTTATGAGGTGTTTGCTATCATTAGAATAACCCTGAATTTGCCTTTTCTTGACAGGCTTGTAACATAATGAGAGAAACATCTGGGCAAGTGGGAACTCTGGGTGATGCCATTTCCCCAAGGAGCTCCTCTTAGAGCACTGTTGTAAGGTTAGGGTGAAACAAGAGGAAAATCATCTTCAGATAATTATCTTGGATTATTATCATGGCAGTTGTAGGCTGTCTCATGAAAACCTGTAGATTGTTGGCTTCAAGAATTTTTTCAGTCCAGGGATGTTTTACAGATTACCTTAATAAACTCTGTGCCTTTAAGCACCGCGATAGCTTTAGCAGTTCATATTTTCATAATGTTTTGCCATTTGTAGAATTGAAATTCTTATATACTTCCCAACTCCATTGATTCTGCAGTTATGTATTTGAGAGACAACGTCTGTACAAAACATTACGGGGGGAAAGGATATTGATTACAGCAATTGATTAAACAGGTGGAAGTCTATAAATTTTCTGGTTTTATAACTTCCAGGGATTCTATTGCTAGATGGATTCTATTGCTTTAGAAAGTCACACTTAAGCAGGCAGATGCTTCCATTCAGAGCATCACAATATTGAGCTCAATGAGAAGTTTGCACTGGGATCTTGTGATTTTGGGAGGTTTTGGGCTGTATCATGGCACGTGCTGAAGTAAATGCAAAGTCCCAGTGCACTGCACTCACAGGGAGAGAATCAGAGTGGGAAACGAAACTGCAGAAACTCAGACTTGTTGGTATGAGCACTTAGACATCTCTCAGGGTTTTTCTGTCTTGGTATGTCTGTGGACAGCAATGATGATAAGTAAGTAGATCAGTGTTGCATTTGATGAAATTTTGCTTGAGGAAGTGTGGCAAATCCAGGAAAGAGTAATATTTGCAACAAGTGTTTATAGATGTCTTTGGACATGGCAAATTTGTATCAGAAGTCCCTGGCAATTATCAAACCGACGATGTGGTGTGTTAGGACTCAGGCAGTCTGTTTGCACAAATGAGGTAGTCAGAATTGGGTCCTTTTTACATAAAATGGATTCAGGAAGATTCCTTAGTAATCTCAAAATATTGTTGGAGATTTAAATTGTCTAAAACACTTGTAAGCATTTGAAGTCTGATTCAGTAAGACAGGAAGAGCTTCTCTTTCTCCCATCCCTTGGTTCTTCAAATGAAGGAAGGATTTTGTAGGATAGGTTTTTATTTCTTTTGGTCTTTCAGTTGGGTTAACCCCTGCAATTAATTAGACTGAGAGATGAAAGAAATACAGAAAAAAAACCTCTTCCTCCCGAAAATTAAACAAGTTTTTTTCTTCCCTCTTGTTTTTTCCCTTTGGTGCCCTTCCCCACACTGTGTGTGTCTCCAGAGATTCCAGATGTCTGGGATTGTCTTGTGCTGCTGTGACTGGCTGTGAAGGAGGAGCAGTGAGGAGAAAATCCCAATGTACTGCTCTTTGGGATGGGTGAGGTACAGGCACAGGCTCCCTTGGTTCACTGCTGCAGAGATGCTTGCTGGACCTCTGTGTGGCTGCAGTTTCTTGCTGCTCTTAGAACTGGGTTGTGGCAGGGCAAATGAGCACAAAATGGGAAATCCACACTGGAATTGTAAAATAGCTCACAGTCTGGAGTTATGAGAGGGAATCAGCCTTGTGTTTCTCAATCAGATTTTAGTTTCTTCCTTCCATCTCTTCCAACGGGAAAAAAAAAAAGGAGAACTGGGGAGAGGGGAGATTTTTTCTGCTGAGAATTCTACTAGGTCTAATTTAATTATCATCCAGAAGCTGTTCTGGAGCATATTTATGAAATAAAGAAGTACAAACTTTCTTTTCTGAAGAAGAGCAAATGAAACTATATTAAGAGATGGAAAAAAGCAGCTTGGATATGTTTTTATCTTTTTACATAGCTTTAAAACCAAGGGAAGGCTTGAACATAAATTTTGGAAGACATTTTTAATACTTTACGATGCTCTAAAATCTGCGCTTTCGTTCTGAGAGAAAATATTTCATCGTGTAGTTTATCCCCATCACTTCTAATTTTTCCATAGCAGGCCTTGCACACCAAGAAAAACAGTGTTCCCACACCAAGAAAAACGACCTTGTAAAATGCAGTAACAGAGCCACCAACAATATATGCCATAGCACATGAAGTCAGATTCTCCACTGCGATACTTGCAGCACTGTTACATTAACCTGAAACTAATTCGTTTAAGAAGTGCCTAAAACTGGAGCTGTGTAAGAAAACATAATTTGAAGAGCAGCACGATGCTGTAAACAATTTTTTTTTTCCTTTTAATTGCCCTGTTCCTGCCCTTGTCCCCCTCTTCAATAAGCATGCAAGCAATTACAGCATGTTGGAAATGCTCTCTGAGCCCTACCAGAAGAAACACATTCTGCTGCTTATAAATGGCTGCACAGGAGTCATTTTCCAAGCTGCGTGAGGAGCCCTTTTTACAGGGCTTGTAGTTTTCTCCCAAGATCCCCAGTTCAATGCCATGAGTAGTTTAGCAATAGCATGCTGTCTGCCACCTTTGCTGGGATGCATTTCAGTCTTTTCAGGGCTTTGCGTTCTTGCTGACCCTTGTACTGCATTCAGGCAATTTGTAAAACTATGTCCAGTCAGATACAGTGGCGTATTTCAGCTTTCTGGCTTCCTCAGTTAGGAACTCAAGCTGGACTACTCAAGTAGGACTCAAGCTGTTTACTTTGGGAGGGTTTTAGACTCGTTTTTTTTTTTGAAGCTAATTTGAGCTCTGGAGCTTTACATTTGGTTTGCTCTAATAGGAACCAATCCTCTAAGTCATCTTTGAAAACTTGTCGATTCCACGTTTTGCCTTCTTGCTTTCCAGACTGCCTTTAGCCTGTGTAAGGTGCCAGTAAGTGGATGTACATCATATATTTACTATGAACACTAAATCCTTCTCTGCCTTAAGAGAAGGCTCTATGTTACATGAATAGCTTTTAGAGCAGGTGGTTTGTGAATTGGGCAGGCTGATTCTCTGCAGCCCAGAGTCTCTTTTGGTGAGGGGGTTCCTCATCACAGGGGATGCTGTTTTGTGCTTTTTGGCAGTGACAGTGAAACCTGCCTGTTCCCAGCTTCTCTGTGTAGATTTTTAACTAAGGCTCACCCTTTGCCATATGTTCCTCCAGCTATGCACTAAGATTTAGCAACGGCTTAGACCACGTGCAGTTCATTCTCTCTTCTCCCAAGGGAGGGAACTGTGTGTGCTCTTTAGTGGTTTTGCTGTTGGGCTGTGGCTTGTTCCAGGATCCAGGGGGAAGGAAGGGTGATTGGCTTTACATGTGCTGCTGCTGCGTGCATAGGAGCAAAGGATAAAATGGGAAACAAGGGTGGAGGACTGAGGCTGCTGCTCTGAGCAGAGAACCATTTTCTGGCATCCATTGCTCCCAGGAGAGAT
Organism: Irena cyanogastra; assembly: GCA_013397155.1. Taxonomy (NCBI): domain Eukaryota; kingdom Metazoa; phylum Chordata; class Aves; order Passeriformes; family Irenidae; genus Irena; species Irena cyanogastra. The sequence goes on along the minus strand of VWZV01008136.1, from coordinate 742,936 downwards.
TCATTCACCATTCCAACCTGGCTTCCAGAAATCTCCAGAAAGCATTAATTAAACTTCTCTTCATACCTATCACTTTGATTAATTTCCTAGCAAACTAAAGTATCCTTGGTGGAAAAGAGCTACTATACCTTCAGGGTAGGATGTGGCAAGGATATTTTGGTTGTGGCTGCAAGGAGTGATATTAGGCAGATGTGAATGTAACCTCCTGAGTTAAATTTTACCAAGATGTTTGGATGAGGCATATTTTGCTAAACATCTCTTAAGCTCAACAGCTAACAGTTACTGTACTGCTTATCTTGGATCATCACTGATAAATACCTGGCATTAAATCACAAGGTGCCTCTCTATTTTGTCTCTGTAACTATAGATCAGAGCGTTTTTTTTCCTAGTGCTTCATACTGAAGAGTCTCTTTGAGTTATTTATTTCTGTTTCAAGCAAGATTTAGGATTGTTTATAGTATTTTTATATATAAAATGTATAAAAATATATATTTTATATATATTCTATATATTTTTATATTATTGGGCTGTTTGTAAGAAAAAAGCAGAGTGTGTGTTCTAAATTCATTCTGGGCCATCACAGTGTCTTCATGTTCATTCCCATGGTCCTGGAGCCAAGCACAAAACACAGTGGCTACTGCAGGGAGAGGTCCAGTGACATTCCTCATTTTGCCTTTCTCTTCTCTCAGTTGATCCTTACTGTGCTCTGGGGCTGTGTGTGAGGGCAGAGGGGTTAAAGGGAAATCTGCTACCAGGGGCTTGAGCCCTCTGGCCAAACAGAAGGCTCATGGCAATGCAAGGAGTGGTAGGTTTGAAACTGGCTCCTGGGCCAGTCTAGAGCTGTAGTGAGTGCCCTTGGTGAGAGTGGAGAGGCCAGGTGCAGGTACAGAGATTCTGGATGGAGCTGCATTGGTACTTTCCACTTGGACAACCGGCGCTAGTTCTGGAGTAGCTTTTGTTTTTAACTCTTGTTGATTGTGTGGAGAAGTTTGTTCTACACAGGAAGAGCACAGTTGGTCACGGCAGCTATAACAGTGATACAACCACACTGCTACTGACCCCTTGCTCTTACCTGATTGGTACAAAACTCTCTCCTTTGCTTCTCCTGCTTTGGTTGCCAACTCTTAGATTCAGTCATGTTTCCCTGTTCTGTCCTTTCCTAGTGGCAGCTGTCCACAAAAACAGGAGGCCTAGAGCTGCAGCTCTGCTGGTGGCCTCAACAATTTCTTCATCATTGTGCTGTGTGGGCAGTGTGTACTCCCCTGTGGTTTGTAACATTGCTGTTATGACCTGCAGGAAGGTAACAAAGCCCCAGTACTTGTAGGTTCAGCATACTGAGCTCTTTTGACACCTTGCTCTGCTGTGGAATTCCTTTGCTGAGGAGACATCTGTTTAACCAGTTCAGGTTATGTTGGATGTAAATTGGGAACTGCGGTTTGAATTCAGCATTGTTCTTTTGTCTCTGCTCATATCTACAACATCTCTGTATCAGTAATCAATGCTGAATTGTTCCAAAACGGTGGAAAACTCTGTCAGAGAAAACAATGAAGGAATTGTCAATAAGGTGGAAACTCCAGCTATGTTATGTCACAGCACATAAGAACTTCATAGGAAGTGAAGTCCAGAGGGCAGTAATACTGGTAATGGTGCAGACAATGCAGGCTTGGCCTGCCAACAAAATGTGTATGTTTGAAAACTTTCTGAAATTATACGTGATAGAGATGATTTCTGAAATCCTAGTCATTGGTAGGTATTCCAGTGGGAAGAAAAAATCAATTTGCAAATCTCTTATGTTTTCTAAGATGCAATGATTTGTGAACATTCATGCTTAAGAATTTCTCCTCTGTTTTCCTTCATTATGTAAAAGTGCACAGAGTGCAAGTAATGCTAGGAAATTATTTTGCCATTCTTCTCTTATGCTTACATTCTTCTGCATTACTTTAAAATCTCGAAATACGCTCCTATTTTGAATATATAGACAAATAATTGAGATGTTTCCTTACACAAGTGTAAAATAAATTGAAGCCATGTAGTTTTGCTTGCATCCTGATTTAGCAGCTTTGGCAGGTTTCACTGTCAGCATTGGTTGCTTTATGCTCTTCTGGGTATTCTGCCAGTCTTGCTGGCAAACAGATGTAGTAGTACCCAGTTGTGCCTCATTTGTTCTCCTCACAGTGTTGGTTAGTGCTTATTTGGTCCTTTTGTTACGACTCTTACCTTGCTGTCTTAGCTTTAAAACTACACTACATAAAAGCCCTTTGAATTGTCTGAATAATGTTCAGTTATCAGAAAGATGGCTTTTTTAAAATATTTTTTTTTCAGCGGTGTCATTTTTTTCCCCTTATTTTACTTTTCAAATGCCAACCCAAGCTTATGGAGGTTGAGGTTTTCCAGTATTGTGGTGAAGCTCATGAGCGCTGTGCAGCGCAATGGATCTCCAGCCTGAATGGAGGCACTGTCAGAAATGAATAATGAAGTGTAACTCTAAAGAGAAAAATACAAAGTGCTTCAGTAAAAGGCAGAAGGAAGCACTCAATGATGCAGTGGTTACTGTTGCACTTTAAGACCATTGTGCCTATTTTACAAGTTTTAAAGACAGTAAATGCCAGGCTAAATTCATAGTCCAAAGCATAGAGTTGAATAACATTTCCAAGAAACAGCATAGTGAGCTCATTGGTACATCAGCAAGAGCAGAATATTTCCAGTGTTGGTATTTCCATGTACTTTCGATTTGAAATACCAGAAAAAGAAAGAAAACAAAGTGAAATGTAACTTATTGTTGTAATAAGGGATGGCTCGCCACAGTGGTCACTTCTGTGGCATCAGAATGCTTGGTTAGAGGAGCTGGTGTGGGCGTTACTGGTAAGCAGTTTCATTTATCCTTTTGTCCTTGTTTTTCAAGTGCTTAGAGAACTCATAGCCATGGGTCATATCTTTATTATTCCTCTCCTCTAGCAGTCTAGCTGGACAAAAGCAGGCCTCGAGTTGTTCATCTCTAAGTCTTTAATGTAGGGAGGTGCTCCTGAAGATGAGAGGGAAAAATCAGAGATTAAATCTTTCTCTCACACTCTTGGTGGAGCCAGTGCACATTGAAAGGCAGGAAGAGTTCAAACATCCCTTGGCTTTTATGCTTCTGTGCTAGATCTGCATTCTCAGTGTGTTTAAATTGACCTCGTTCCACTGACTTCCACAAAGCAAGGCAAGTCAATGATTTGTGGCTGCAGAGCCAAGACTCTCTTGAATTTGGATCCTTCACAGCTCAGTTTTTCCACAGAGCTGATAAGCACATAGCACATGTCATCAGGACCTCCATCCATAAAGACGAGCTGGGCCCTGGCACGTGGCTTTCCTCATGTTGCATGAATTAATTCCCATCTGTTACGTTCTATTGCACTGAAAAATCCAGGACTGTTTGTTCCACAGTGGTTCTTCTTCCTTGGGAAGATTGCCACTTCCTCTTTGCCAGCATGGCTGCTGAGATCAGGTCTCATGACAAAACCAGTGAGTTCTCTGTAAGTATCTATAAAAGCCAAAGAGTGCACCATCTGGTTCTGCCACTGGAGCCACTCTAAGAAAAGTGGATTCCTCCTCTTCTAAGGAGCAGTCACTGAGTCCATGTCGTCCATGAGACAGGTTTCACTTCCCAAATGCTTCTTTCAGGCATCTTGCCTTTGGATTCCCATTGATTTGGGGACTCAGGTACTGAGGCTGGGCACTCAGTTGAAACACTTTCTCCGATAGAGGAATGCCCAGGGATGCTGAGCAGGAGGTGAAGTCCTTGCGCTGAAGGAGATGTGCTGCAGGCTGTGATGGAAGGAGGTGACTGATGGCAGAGAAATTGTAACAGAAATAACAGGGAAGAGGACCTAGTGATAAGACAGCTATTTTTTAAGCTAGTGCTTCAAAAATTAGTTACACAGCTTTGGTATCTTTATTGCCTTAGGAGTAACCCAGCAGCTGCAGTTTTTGTCTGAAGAAACCATCATTACTCCACTGAAAGCAGCTGCTGAAGTTTATAAAGATAAAACATAAATTTACTTGGTTTTACCTGTCATATGCATCAGTGCAGGATTTTGAAATAAGTATGGGATTGGTCTCAATATAACATTAGTAACCAGGTATCTACTAATGTCTGTTTGCACAAGCTACCCAAAGAAACAAAAATAATTAATAGTTTAAAACAGAAAATGAAAACCGTAGCTGTCTGGCATAGATTCTGTAACACCCCACTATACTTGCCTCCTGCATCATGTAAATTGTTTATGCAGTACTTAATTTCATAGCCAGAAATTATTTCTCTTCTATTTAGCAACATGAGAGCAATAAAAACTGCTGCTGTCTTTAGTGTCTGCTGATACAACTCTCATCTGAAAGTGCCTCTGGAAGTTACCTCAGTAATCAGACTGGAGTTGTTTAAGATGCAGTCTGTATATCAGCATTTTGTGCTCCTGATTTTAAGATTCTCTGGACTGAAGATGTCTGTAAAGGCTCACTACACAGAGCAGGCTACAGCAAAGCAGTTAATGATTCTCATGACATGAATACTGCCATTTCAGTTTGTTTGAATGACACTGGCATTCTGTCTTAAATATATCACTTTTTATTAGTTGGTTGGGGTATTTTTTTAAAACCAACTCAATATCAGGCATGGGTATGCATCTTAGCTAAACTATAACCTAGCCAGTCCATGCCTTTTGCCCTGTGAAGTACCCAGAGTTTTTGAAAACATGTAACCACAGTGATATTTTTATAAAGGAATGTTCACCTCATGGGATTTTTTTAAGGTGTTCTATTTTTTTTTCCAAGTTACGGCTTCACTTTATTGTACATGATGTCCAATAAAAAAGATATATGTCTGTAATTGGACTTTGAAAAAGGGCCATGGTGCCTATTCCATTTAAAGGGAATGAAGTCAAGCAGTAAATTTGCTGGTCGCCCTTTTCATATTGACTGTATCTTGGCCAGCAGTTGGTCTTTGATGTTGTAACAATAGAGCAAAGGCAGAGGAGGAGGAGGATTAGGACCTCCATAATATAAAAACAAGCCTGCATTCATCATGATTTTTATACAGCACAGTCTCTGTCTATTGGAGGTTTGCAGTATAGGCTTAATGTTCTGCAGAAGAGTACAACAACTTTAACATCTGCAGGTGGCTTACAATTAATCCATCATTACTCCTGCCATCTCTTCTTAATTCACTTTGTTTAGGCATTCAGCATTTGACTTTTTCTATCTTGTTATTCCTTTCTACAAGAGGAAAACAGATGTTTGTCAGGCAGGACAGAGCTTCTGGAGTATTGTTTTCCATTATGGGGGTTGATGGTCATGTTATTTATGAAAGGCTCACTGCAGCTGGCCAATAGAGTATCTGTTCCTCACCTTGTGCTTTAAAGCCCAGGCTTTTATTGGGAAAGAGTAGGGGACTTGAGATGTGTGTGTCTAACACTTGTGAATATATATCTCAAACTGCACCCAGGGCAGCCACGCTGCCTGTGACTTCAGGTGTATCAAAAGAATGGTGCCAGAGGTTTCAAATGAGCTCTTTATCCTGGTAGAGTCCTGGAGACTTTGGATGTGCATTGAAATGGTAGCAGCACGAGCTCTCAATCCAAACATGCAGGAGGAAAAGGGTCATCCATTTCCTGAAAATATTCCAGGTACCAAGATGTGCTGAGTGCTGGTGGGAGCAGATAGGCTTCAAAATGTGAGCAGAGCTTGGAAAGAGACAAATAATCCATAATGTGCTGTTGCAGCCATGTGTACCTGTCCAAGGAAGGGAAGGGGTGGGGGGAAGATGCCGATCCGTGGTGCATTTGACATTTCAGCACTTGATTTAGGGTTAGATCCTGTGCCTTCTAGGTGTTCAGATTAGACCAGTGAGTCCAAACTCATGAACAAGTCACTGCTTGCCAGCTGAGCTGCAGCAGCTCCTTAGATGTCTTATTCCACCTTCATCCCGCACAGAAAACAAGGTGACTTCGTATTTTTAGTAAGTCAGCACTGAGCAAACCCTGCCCAGAGCTCTCATCAGGGTGACAGCAGTCTGTCCTCAGACCAAGCACCCCGTGGTTACCAAACACATGGCTTGTCAGTGGGGAATCTGGTTTTTAGTTAACATTTACCATGATGGCCATGAGCGAGGCAATGTCTGGTGCAGGAAATGCACACCTTCCATTTCTGTGCTCAGTTCTGTGTCCAACACCAAACCCAGATACAGTGCTGTCTTGGCTGTTTCTGCTTTCCTCAGTTGCTGAAAGCAAACTAAGTGAGGCTCAGCCAGTATAAGGTGAGAGTTCTGTCTAGTTAGAGGCATCACCTAGTGTTTAAAAGGGTTTGCCCTTGAGAGATCAATAGCTCTGAAAAAGCTGCTGAAATCCTTCAGTGGACGTGAATTTGATTCCTGCTCTTCTTTGATCTGGCATTCATGGCATTTTGAATAATGTATATCAAAGCTGCCTTTCTCACCTACCCATTCCTCTTTCTTCTGTCTCCCACGAGGATCATTTTTTCATGTTCTGAGGAATACAGCTTTGGCTGTCTTAACATCAAGATAAAACAGACTCATTATTTGCATAACATCAGAGTAAGGGCCAGATTAATACCACCTCTCTGATTTTTTTTTCTTCCTTTATCCTATTCCTACAATAAAATACAAAGGGACTATGCAGCTGAAATCATGTGTTTGCACACATATGGACTAAGTGGGGAAAAAGAGCTGCACATGCCAATTCCCTGAAATGCACTGCTGCCATTGATAAAAGGAGCCACAATTGCATTGTTATATTGGGTTGTAAACCCCATAATGCTACCATGGCAATTATTGCAGTTTGCTTGCGAGAGCTGTATGAGGAGAAAATATATATATTTATCTCTTTAGCAAAGTTAGTAGCTGGAAGTGAGTTCTGAGCCATAGCCTTCAGTGTCTCTGCTGGTTTTGCTTTGGGATCTCTCTTTGTATAGAGCTGTTCTCCCTCCCTGGATATGGCTTATCCATGAGGGTCCATCTCTGTTCCTCACCAGAGGAGGTGAGGATACACAAAACTGTCTTACCTTGAGGATACACACTTTCCTGTCTTACCTTGTTGCTGTGTTGGGCTGCTGGGACTAATCTAAAGATGCTTTTTTGCCTGCTCCTATACACTTTATTGTCACTGGCGTCTGGGTGGCTTCAGGCACATGCTAAGACTATAACAACTTTGGAAAAGAAAACCATTTATCCTAAAAATAGCTCAGAACTAACTAGTGATCGTGGGGTGGAAGGGAGACAGAAATGAAGATATTTTCATTTCACGTAAGTGTCAGATTCAAAAGCATCTGCCTTGTTCAGTGCATGTATGGTATTCATTTCCTGTCTGCAGTCGATTGGAATGCCCCCCGAGTCGTTAGAAATTGAAAATCGAGTCATGCTTCTTTAATCAGCTCTAGGAAATAGCCCCCTCCCTTACTGTTCTAGGAAAATTTATATATACATGCATTGAATTCAGAATACAGAAAGCCTGCATTTCTCTCCAGGGCAGATCCTTTCTCCCCTCTTAGACAGAGAAGGGTCTTCACAGTGTCTTGCAATGGGGTGCTGCCTATCTACTCACTTGCTCTTCTTCCCCATCATGTCACTGGAGGGAGGCCTTTCTCCTGAATCCACATCCTCTGGTTCCTTGATCTGTCACTCAGGCAGCTCAGGGAGGTGGAGAGAGAGAGCACGATGTCCGCTGCCGATGGCTTGATACGAAACCACAGCAAGTGTTACCTCTGTGTGCCATTTATGCTGATTATTTCCAGTTGCTCCTGTATCAGTCTCCAAAGTTTTCTAAAAGGAGAGGGCAAAGCCGTGCACTTGAAAGAGCATTTCCCTGCAGGAGCTGAGGTGCGTGGTCCTGAGGCAGCCGCTCAGATTTCTGCTGCTGTTTTGCTGAAAACTCCTGGGTGCAGTAACCCCTTCCAGCCAGTGTTGAGAGGCACGTGGGTGGTGCACAGATATTGAAGGCAAGCAAACACTGCCTTTCCTTGGCCTTCACCCTCTCACTTCCACCCAGAGGAAGGTGAGTATTGGTGGGGGAGGCAGCTAAGGCAGAGAATTATGTGAATTATCTCGCAGCCATTTGATGGTGTGTGTGTGTGTGTTTTGAGCACCAAGGCTAAAGTGATTTGCCTTTACTCAGGCACAGAAGTAGCTTTGCCAGAAGCACAGGAAACATCATGTTTTTGGAATATAACACTTGTCTGCTTTCTTGCTTTCCTGTTATTAGCTTTTGCTTGTGTGATGAAGTCATCATGTAACTTTTAGTCCACGGGGACTAAACACTTTCTAGTCTCTAAAAACATCTGCCAGTTAACACAGCCAGAGTCATAGACACTTTTAAAAGCATAGGGTGGATATTCAGTGGCATATGAGAGGGAGACATGGAGGCTGGGAATAGCTGTTTCTTGGAAACTAACAGCTGAAGGCAGCTTTGGAAATTGAAAAAGCTTCAAGTAAGGTTACTCTTTTAGCTAGGGAGAGATCAAAACTTCATTTATTAAAGCTGGTTCACCTAGTGAAATCCTAGCTATAGTAATTTAGTAGAATAAACTTGCAAAAGGACATAGTTTCAAACCCAGGAAAATAACTTAAGATGTATGTTTGTTCTCTTTCATTTACACTGACATTTTGTGTGCTGACCTGCGAAGCCTGACCAAAGGGTTGTGTACAAAAACTATTAATATTCTGAATTTCCTTTGCAGTTTTGATTGCAGCTTAAGGCAGGTTTTCCCATTCTGTTGGAACCTAATGTGTAAATTATGATGCAGATTTCAGATGATGGGTGAGATTGAACTAGTTTAATTAAATTTAGCAAGGGTATAAGTAAATTCTATTTTAAAGCTTTATTTTACTACTGATTTTATGCAAGTCTTTGATAAGGCCTAAAAAGAATTAGAACTTTCAAAGAATTTGCATTTTGGCACCACAGGTTATTGGCATAGAATACTTGGGCTACTCTTCAGCTGTACCTTTGCCTGTTCAGCCACTCAATCACTATGTCCTGTGTGGAGAGCTCAGCCAGGCAGTGATTACAGGGAAGATCTTTAGAGTCATGAAGAATAACTAAATGTTTACCAGCAGCTTAGGCAACTGAAAATATCTGTTAACTGTAAGCAAAACTTGGCACTGAACATCTGTCAAGGCCCTACACAATTTAATTCTGTGTGCTTGGCTGTCCCCTGGATGGCTGAGCAGATATGCTGAAGAACAAAGCACCAGTGTTGTACTACATTAGAAAATTTGCTAAAGGGCCTCTGCTTTTTTCCAGCAGACGTTGAGCTGTAATCACCACCAAATTTCTAATATCAAAGTGTTTATACAAACTGGCAGTTCTTCACCTCCAAGCTGAACCATACTGTTTGTATTTTCCAGCTGAATGAAAACATGAAATACAAGCAAACAACAGAGCATAACAAATAGCTGTGATGTGAAATGTGTGACCACAACATAGCAAAAAGTTGCCAGATCTGAGTATAATATGGTTGGTTTTCTCCTTCAGCTCAGAGTTAAAAACATTGTCTGCCAGAGCCATTCAGGTGTGGACCCACTGCTTGCCAGTGGTGTGGAGGAGACAGGAAGCTCAGTGAGCAAAACTCCCAGGCAGAATCTGAACGAAGGATGGACCAAAGCTTGGTGACTGCAAGTGACTAAACTGGCTCAGGAGGGGAAGAATGGTGTTAGAGCTGCTCTGGCACTGGGGAGGTATCAGTTCACAAGGTTCAACAAGGCAACAGACTTTTCCTCCACTGCAGAGGGTCCTGGCGTAGTGCTGGCCACGTGCCTCAAAAGAGCTGTCTGGGACTTACTAGATGTGAAGGGGCCCTCAGCCCTACAGCCTGAGGACCTTTGCAGTCATAACACACATCCTGGCTATACATTCAGTCAAGATTTTCTGTGTAGCCATGAGGGCTACACAGAGAATTTTTTAGTGTAGAAACCCCAAAATTCAAAAGCTGTGATTCTGGTATAAATGTGCCCAGACGCTTTGAGATCCTGGTTCTGCTGTATGCAGCTCCTGAGAGCTATTTCAGCATGAGGCAGGCAACCAGCTGTGATGGACTGGGTGTGTGCTGGGGCACCCCAGGCAGCACCTCACTGTGCCACTGGCACCCAACACCTGCAGAGACGTTCCTCCAACAGTGACTGTGGGTTCGTGTCTGCTGTGAACCTCTTACTTGCAGCAGTATTTGTGACTCCACCCTGTTCTCCACAGAGACAAAATCTCTTCAAGAGCCATACAGCCTCTGAAGCTCATGTGTCCCAGAGCTTCAGGGGCTGTGTTGGATTTGGTCTATCCATGGCCACACAGTCACACAGGCAGAGGTACTGCAAGTTAGAGCTGCTTGCTGTGTCATTTTACCAGTTTTGCTGGAGGATTGGAGAACAATAGAGAACTATTAAAACGTAGGCCATGATTAACAGAACTTTATTATTTTTATTATTGTCATTATTATTACCAACTGTTATCAGTGATTCATCTTTTATTTGCAAGATGTTTAAAGCCGATGCTCCGTTTTGGACCTGCTTAGTGAAAACAATTGTGTACATACAAGCCAATGCCATCTGTTTTAAATTATTTATTAGCAGTGATTATCTAAAATGCACTCTTTATTATTGAAACAATTGGTTTGTGCAGTTTTCTAAAGATAAGTAAGGTTTTTCACTTCACTGCTGTATGTGAGTGGCAAGCTCATTAAAAGGAAAAATGAAAATGTCTTAGTAGCAGAATGGTTGATGTGACACCCCTCTGGTCTGACTTTCTGTCTGACTGCCTGGACTGTATGTGGCATTAATCATAAAAGAAATATTTCTCTGTGTATCTCTGATAATGTTTCTCAGCTGTTACCCTCACTGCCTGCTCCTTTAACATGCCTCATGGGTCCCGTGCTGCTTATACTCATGATAGATGAAAAACATAAATGAACTCCAGGAATTAGATCCCCCAAGTTCCTTCCACATCTTGGATCTGTGGAGGTGAGAGTCTCATGTAGTATCCTGGTGTGTTACTCGGCCTCCCCCGGCTGGTTAATTTTAAAGTGATCATTTAGCACTAACCTGAAAACCTACGACAGCCTTCAAAATGAAATCAATCTGTTTGGGCAGGTGGGAAATGAAACCAGTCCTAATGGCTGTAATGGTTTTTTGTGAAGGCCTCAGGCCTCATTTTGTCTCTGATAGCAATATAATCTTTTATAGCATCTGTGAAGTTTCCTAATAAATAGAAGTTCCTTGTTGCTGGTGGTTGAAGATGCTGTACAGGTGCATCATGAAAGTGCAGTGACAGACCCTTGGTTTTCAATTCAAGACCTCTTGTCAAGATCATTTTACGAGATATTTCAAAGGAGTATACAAGAAATAATAGAGCAATGTAGCTGCAGCAGGGATTTAGTAATAGGTTCCCTTGCTGCCTAGGAGATATTAGAATATAAGTTGTATCAGTTTTCTAAAATCTTCTCAAGTCCATAATTAGCAGTGCTTGAAAATGTGCCCTTGCTTTGGCAAGTGGAGACTGAATGAAGGAAAGCAATAAATATGAAGGGCAGAGAAAGAGCAACTGTTTCAGAATATTTTCTATATCTACAGTCATTCCTCACTTATTCTCTGTCTTGGTTGTTTTTCCAGAACTGGAAATGGTATTAAAATAAGGAAGAGGGGAGGAGATGGACTCCTTGCTTGCCAAAATCGCAGAGAAAATCCCTTTTCCCCTAGTTCAGTATTTTTACAAGTTCCCGTTTCTGTTTAGCTTCTCTGTGGGGAAGAGAAACAGTAAATTTCCCTGCACCTCATGTCTGTTGTGACAGAGGGAGAAACATCATGGGCAGGCCAAGGAGGGTGTTAAAATCCCAGTCTGATTATTGGAGAGTTAACCTGCAATATCAGGCAGAACATTTTTCCTGTGGGCAGGGTTGTCCCTTGGGGCCTTAAACCTTGCCATAGTGCAAGTCCCACCTGGATCACCAGCACTGAAAAATATCCTCACAAAATCCCTGGGAATTGCTCATTTTTTTGTGATTTATAGATGGACACAAGGACATTGATATGTACTGACCTATTGCCCTCCCTTTTTGAGAGATGGGTGTTGCAAGGTGTGTTATGCTGTAATGCAAACAGTGTGTCAGATTCTCTCCCAAGAGTTTATTTCAGTGCCTTGTCACACAACTATGGGTTGTATCCTCCTGCCTTTGTATACTGTCCACACTTGGAACACTCAAAAATCCTAAGCTGTTTTTGTATTAGGAACTTCTATAATTATCTGATCCCATGGGGCTTGCAGAGTTGTAGCTTACAGCCAGTATGAGTAACCTCTTAAAATCATCTTAATGGAAAGTCTAAACATTGTGAATAATCCTTTTAAATGGAGGGGAAAAAGTGTTTTATCTTAAAATATTTAGAGCAGATGCATCATTTGAGTAAGAAACCAGTGTGCCTGAATTAGAAATGTCATAACTTCAAAGAAACTGAGTCAGTAGTTCTGAATGAAGTGACATAGCTTTTAAAGGGAGGCAAGGAATACTGCTTTCCCAAAAGCATCAGTAATAAATTTGTGGTGTACACCTAAAAATAAATAGTGTGAAACGTAAACATGGGAAATAACGTAAAAATAAGGAAAAAAGAATATCCCCCTCGAAAAAAAAATCAAATTTCATCTATTAGCTTTGGAACACAAACCCTATTTTCTTCAGAAAGGATGCTGGCATTGCAATAAGGACAAACTTTTCCCCGCCAGATGGGTCTTGGAAGAGCCTTTGCAGAGGTAATGCAGGAGCAGAAAGTGAGCATTGTCTTCTCTTCACATGCAGTTCAAGCTCACTTTTACTTTTGGCAACCTCTTCAATCTTTTAAGCAGAAATTCACATTTCTAATAATACTGCAGGTCAGCTTAGCCGTGACACCAAGAAGTATCTTCCTTAAAAAAATTGACATTGTCTTCATTTTATTAACTGGAAACAAATGTCCTTTCACTCGTGGTACCATGAGCAGACAACTGGAATGTTCACCCATACTGAGCATTTCCACTTGCCTGTGGTGCCCACAGAGGCCCAAGGACTCCTGTCTTGGGCTTTCATGGTGCAAAGGGGACTGTGAGACAGCGCTGCCTCTAGGCAGAGCACTGTTAAACCTGGGCCATTCCTGCTGGGCATTAGCCGGCCCTGCTCTTGAAGCCAAGCTCCGTGTCTCTCTCAGTGTCTGCTCCGGGGCTTGGGCTCGCTGCCCTCAGGAACGTGTCACTGATGTGTCACTGAGGTCTCTGGGTGGTGTCCAGCCTGGGCAGGCAGAGTGGTCCATGCTGCCTTGCCTGCAGCAGCCTTTGGGATGGAGCAGTGATCTTGTCCTCCCTGCGTTTGGCTTTCCAGTGTCAAGCAGCCCCGCCTCGCTCGCTCTGTAATTAATGGCAGTCCCTGCCCCAAGCAGCTTGGTAGTGGGCCCGATCAGCCTGATGTCATTACTTCACCATGACAATTTCCTAACTAACTCCATGTGATATTCCATCTGTTTGACACTATTAAAAACTTTTTATATAGCCCTTATTATTGTAGTTGCTGAGCTCCCCGCAACCATCACAGCGAGGAAGGGAAGTGCTGTTATCCCCACCGAGGCACCAGCAGACCCTGACCTGTCAGGATCACACACTGAGTCCTGTCAGAGAGTTAAACCTGGGTCTCCAAAGGCCTTGGCCAGCTCTAGCTGCATGGTATGTTAATGTGGAGAATCAGGATGCTCCTGAAGGGGCAGACAGATAGGGAAGGTGTGGAATCGTATGTGAGAATTTTATTAGTTTTTAATAAAATCTTACTTTGTTTTTAATAAAGGTAAGATTATGGCATGATACCCCACTAAGAATAGTTAAGTACCACATTTTTTTTGTTCCTAACTGAAGTAATTTAATCACAGCACTATTACACCCTGTCGTTAGTCAGACATTACTGAAAAGCCATTTAATCTTCATGCACCAAGCATGTTAAATTCTATCTGAAAAGTGTTAAGTTAAAGCAGTAGCATATGAGTAAGGAACCTAAAGTTAGCTAAGTGGCCATCAGTTTCATTTGCCAGAGCTTCCTGCTGTGTGATCTGCTTTTTACTTTATATTGAATAACGGGTGGGCCACCAAAGGCATCTGAAAGTCCTTCCTGGTCTCCAGCAAAGAGCCTGTTTTAGCCTTCAAGGAAAGCACACACATTTTTAGCACTGCACACATACACTAATTCAGAATTTGTATCTGTGCTGTAGCTAAATGTATAAAATTACCCTTTTGGCACTTTCGGAGTGTAACCATTCTGGAAATGACAACACAATGACAACATTAATTCTGCTAAATTGCTTTTGCTCTTTACAAATAGAGTGCAGTGAGGAGGGTAAAGGAAAACGACCTTCATTTTTACTTGAGACAATTTCACTTAGCCTGAGATTAATTCTTCAAGCTTAGTTTATTTTAACTCACTGAATAAAATAAAATATTTTTGTAATGTGCATGAGTTATATCGTAACATCTCTTTAAAGATCAATATAGAACCTTCTAAGCAAATAAACACAAAATAAAAGAAAAAGCATTGGAGCTGTTATCTATCTGAGAGCTTAGCTAAAGGTATGCTGTGGCTTAATTTGAACCAGGGGAGCTGGATGGAGATTGCATTTAACCAGAAATGCTGGCAAAAATATGCTTCAGTAGAGCCAGAACCACATGTGGCCATTCCACTTTAATTGTGCTTGTTTTAAAAGATAGGTCTTTAACATTTACCCTCTCCATGCTTGCTGCCTCTTTATGAACTGAAAATAAAAACTCCCCAGGCAGTCATACTAAGACCTCAAGCTAAAATTTTTCAGCTGAGTCAAACCAAAAACCTGTGCTGAATCTGCCCCATGTGTTTTTTTTTTTTTTTTTTTTTTGTTTTTTTTTTTTTTTTTGTAGCCATAAGAAGATTGAACTTCTCTGCTGTTTTTTCCCCAAGTCCCCGGGCCAGCCCTAACCCAGGGAGCCAGTGTTTTGATACTAAATGTGTCTCCTTGGTGAGGTCAAAGGCAGTGGCAGCAGTGCTACTGGTTCAGAGGCAGCTTGCTGTAATATACTACAAAACCCAAAAGTACGCTCAACAATAACAAACGCATTAACCGCTGACCCACAGCTTGGTGAAATTCAATCCCACCATTAGGCAAACATGAAAATGAGATCCCAGAGGAAGGAAGGTTCAGATGTTCAAGACCAGAGAAATTGGGTGAGGAACACAGAGACGAGATGGAAGCTGTTGCAGACTGAGGGGAGAGAAGGGGAGGTTGCCAGCTCAGCGGTGGGATCTTTTAATGCCATAAATTTCAGCATGGCCTTAGCAGTCAGTGTTTTTGCTTTGCTTTGGAACAAAGCAAACTAAAATGATTTATAAGATGGATGCCTTTCAGTGTTTTTAGGGACATGTTTAATGTGGTACGATTTGATTTCCCAGGGGTTACTTCAGAGCCTCATGTTTCTAGGTTTGTTTTAAGTCTGTTGCTTGTGTCCATGTGTAGGTGCTCACCACAAGGCTGGAATGGTTCAGGAGCCTGGAAGAACTAAGTCCCCAAGTCTGCCTCAGTTTTATCTTGTGCCAGCTGGTGACAGATCTGTGTTTCAGTAGTGAGCCGTGGGTCTAGGTGCTGTAAGGCTGCAGCCACTGGAGGGACTGGGGCACTGGCAGGAGTGCACGCTCTCAGTTGTCATTACTGGGCCTTGCTTTTCTTCCTCAGAACACACTGACTGCAGAGGACCATTCTCCTGAAGGCAGTTTCACCCTGAACCCCGAGGAGAGACGAGAATACCCCGACCTCCAGGCTGCCCACCGGCCCTTTCCTAAGGAGCAGTTCAGGCAGGAGAGCGGGCACACGTCCCTGCAAGGAGATGGACCCAGGTCTTTTCTCCTGGACCTCCCAAACTTCCCTGACCTGTCGAAAGCAGATATCAACGGGCAGAATCCCAACATTCAGGTACAATTTTATGTTAACATCTGACTTTTTTACACAAAGTTATTTTACTGAGCCAAGATGACTTTCAGCCTGGCTTCCATGGTGTGCAGCCAGGACAATCCGTGTTTACCAACAGAGAATGGATATAGTACAATATAATGTAATATAGTATTATATATAAAATATATATAATACATATTTTTTTCTCTCTAAGTTAATGCACATATTGCAAATTTTTTCTGAATTTCTTCTTGGATAGTGTTGCTTGTGTAAGTGTGGAGGTCAATGTAGACCTTTTTGTGATACTAAACCCATTTTTGTGATTACCATTTTGGAGCATATTACCTTCATTGAAAATAAATGGGTATTTTAACTTCTGCCTTCAATTTACTGTTGTAACATTTGTTTGTGAACAGATTTGCATTTTGTGTGCTATTATAAAATGCAACCATCCCCAAAGGCTGACAGAGAACAAGTCTTTCAGTTTCAGCTCAAAATGCCTTCCTCCGTATGGAAATGAGACTTAGAGTTAATTTCTCCAGCAGCTGCTTGTAGTATAAAAAAAGTTGTCTCCAAAATCTTTGTTGTATGTTATTCCTCAAACTGTTCTTGGGTTTGGAGCGGCCTCTTACAAGCCACTTGCATCTTGAAACTTCAAGGATCAGAAAGAGGAAAAAATGAGCGATTTGTTTTTAATTCAGAGCCTTAAAGCAAAATTGGCATTAATAAGCAGTCCTTTTTAACCAAAACAATAAATTCAAATGTTGTTATGCCTAAGATGTGCTTATAAAAACAATGCACTAATAGATCTGGTTTTCTGGTTAAATTAATTCCTGGCTTCTTATAGTCCTCCAGCCCACAAAATTACCATCCTTTTGATGTGTCTCAGAAGTACGTATGTAAAGATGTAATAGATCTGCTGGTGAGAGGCCAACATGCTCAAGAGGGCTGGAGCACCTCTGCTCTGGAGACAGGCTGAAAGGGCTAGGGCTGTACAGCCTGCAGAAAAGAAGGCTCAGTGAAGAACTTAGAGCACCTTCCAGTGCTAAAGGGGCTCCAAGAGAGCTGGAGAGGGACTTTTTACAAGGGCATGGAGTGATAGGACAAGAGAGAATGGCTTTAAATGGCAGAGGATAAGTTTAGTAGTTTGAGGAAGTAGTTTTCGGAAGAAATTCTTTACTCTCAGGGTGGTGAGGCACTGGCACAGGTTGCCCAGAGAATCTGAGGCTGCCCCATCTCTGAGTGTTCAAGGCCAGGCTGGATAGGGCTCTGAGCAACCTGGTCTGGTGGAAGATGTTCCTGGCCATGGCAGGGGAGTGGAATGAGATGATCCTTAGGACCCCTTCCAACCCAAACCGGTGCATGATTCCATGACTGGTGAGAAGAAGCTCCCTCCACAGCAGCTCCCTTGTGTTCACCGTGGATGATCTGGACCATTAAAAAGTCTCCTAGATTTGGGTCAAGGGCAGGTCTAACACTTGACAGGGCGAGGGACTAAACATGTTCAACACGTGGTGATGGAACACATCTCTTGTGCTAGGAGAACCATTCCAGAAAGCTTTAGCACAGGAATATTGGAAGCTGTAGTGGCCCCAGATTGTGGCAGGAGGCAAATCGTGCAGCCTCACTGTTTGAACAGTATGTAAACTACAGAGGAGAACAGGAGGAAACAAAAACCTTCCCTGAGTGCTGACAGCATACAGTGTTTAGACACAGGGATAAAAGAGGTGGGAACAGTTCCCTGGCTTGTTTTCACAGTGACTGCTGCTGCTATGACCTCTTTTTCCACCACCTGATCTTGGAAATGTGTCAGCAACTATGTCTGCAGTTTTGCTGGACTCTGAGAACTGGGAAGACGGGTGCTGTAAACTGAAAAGGGACAACATTGATCCCACACCTCTTGTGCACAGGGATGAGCCCTTTCAGAAACAAGCTCCCTAAGTTCTGCATTTTATTTACTCTGAATTTAGTCTGCTTATTTAGGTGAGTAAATACTGATTATACAAAGCTTCTTTAAGTTCTTGTTTGACAGTCTTACAGCTGATCAAGCCTCATGGACATAAAACTCCCATTAATTCCTTACAGAATCAGAGAAAGTTTATTTTTTTGCCTAAAGGTCGTAAAAGTTGGCCTACTCTTTTATGAAAAAACAGGATTATAGTGAATTCTTGCTTGTTAAACAGTACTGAACGGACCTGAGCAGAAATAGTGACACTTGTTGACTTGCAAATTTCTCATCAGCTATTTGGCAGGTGAAAACAGAATTGATGCTTATTTTTCTTTTTGCACAATGGCTGCCAGATAGGTAAGTTACAATTCTGGGAGTGTTGATTTAAAGAGTCCTCCTAGGACTGAGAGGCTGGATAGGAGAAAACAGCCTCTGTTTTAAGATAGCACAATGGCCACATTTTCTTCTCAAAGACTCAAAATCTCTTTTTCCTTCTACTGCATGAACCAAAAATAACATTTTTAAATGGAAATTATACCTGGGAATTAAAAATCTAAGAGGCATAAAATTCTTCCAAAAAAGCAAGTGGAAAAAATACACAGAGAGTGAGTTCTCTTTAGTGCCATTCATTCTCTGGTTCCTGTGAGATGGTGCTTGCTGTATCATGCCCTGCTATGTGCTCTTTTAGTGATGAACTATGAGTGAATAGCATAACACCATCAGAGGAATTCAGATTACCCCTGGTATCTCCATATTTATTAGATGATGATGTAAGTACAGCAGACTGCCTCTAGAAAACCCTCAGAAGCAGCAGTCAGAGCTGCAGAAATCCAAATGAATATGACTTTTTGCATACATGACCAGGACAAGCCTTAGTGGCCTTCCTGTGGTGTGCCAGCCTTGTAAAATCTCCCATCATTTAAAGTGGCATTTTATGCTTCAGCTGTGCTTCCACACTGATTGTTGAGAGTAACCACAGTAGCTGCTGTTCAGCACAGACTGGCTGCTTTGTTTGGGGTATTTTGTTTTCTTTTTTGTCATTTTAACACTTCTGTCGATGCCTGGAAGACTTCTAGATGAGAAGGTGATTACCAAAAGTGATGACACTTTTTTTTTTATTTTCACAAGTGGAAAATCCCTGATGTCTAGGTCTGCACTTGCTCAACAGACCAGCCAAGGGATGCCTATGCAGACCCTGTAATTGGTCAGGGTTATTATTCAAAGTCAGAATTGTTCTTTCCCCTGAGCAGCAGAACGAAGTCACATGGGAGGTGTACAGGAACGTGCTTGTTTTCCATTTCTGATGGATTTTTCTTGTCTATTCCAAGCAGCCTTCTACAACCTTTCCACTCTCTGCAGCCAGCCCTCTGTTTGGAGCCGGATGTTTCAACCTGCAACTGAACTCTTGCTCTTGCCCCTCACCTTTTGGTTTTATTACTGCTTTCCCAGCTTGGTGTAGTGAAACAGGAACAGAGAGTGTGTTACTCTGTTGGTGCATTGCCTTGCTGCTTCCCCAGCAGTGCTTGACACCATGACAAATGAGTAGGAAAGTGAAAACCCATAGAATCCTAGAGTGGTTTGGATTGGAAAGGACCTTCAAGATCACCTAGTTCAAGTCCCCCTGCCTTGGGCAGGGACACCTTCCACTAGATCAGGTTGGTCAGAGCCTTATCCAGCCTGGTCACACCTCCAAGGACGGGGAGTTCACAACCTCTTTGGGCAATAAGGGCATTTTGTTGATATTAATATTCCTCACTGGACTTAGATCTTGGTAAAGCTTCATGACCAATAGAGCTGAAATACAGCTGGGTGAGCTCCAGTTGTAATGGATGTGTTAAACATTTTGATAAGGTGACATGTTCTGTGTGAAAACTGCACAGAAACAAGTAGGATTCCTGTTTAAACATGATTCCTGTTTAAAACCATGTTGATAACCATGTTAATTGGCAGGAGTGGTTTTAAACCAGGAGAAGTTAATGCCTGCTTGGTCTCTGTGATTTGCCATGAGGCCTGTGGCCATATTCACCCGCCACACCACTCCAGTGCTGCTGTGTTAGCTTTGTTATCTACTTGTTACCTATTTTCTCTCTTTGATACCTGCTGGGTTACTGCCTTCCCTTAGAAACACATCTACACGAAACAACCCACTCTAGGAACATATGCAGCTACAGAGAAACAAGGCTGTGTGATCTGCTTTGAAAAAAGAACTGCAGGCCTCAACCCTTCTCCAGGTTCACGCATGGCCATTTCCCTCACCTCCACCTGTGTCATAATGTCACTTTTCACACACTTTATTAGGTGTACTTTTTAGCTATCATTTATATTTGTCCTTTGAAGCTGCTGGTTTCGCTGCATTGGAAAGCAACACCCTCTTGGTATTGTCACAGAAGATTCAAGTGTCTGACCAGTCCTACCAGTCTCATCTCTAAATTAGCACAGGAAGAGCTGGAGGGCTCCAGTAGCGCTGGTTCCTTGTAAGGCCTGTGAGGTTTGATGCCTTGAGGTGGTAGCAAAGCAGCTGTTTCCAGGTGCAGCACTGGAAGCACAGTGGAGCCTTGCAGGGACTGGTTGTTCCTCTGGCCAGCTCGAGAGGCTTGTGTAGGCAGAGCTGAGGTCCAGGGGGCCAAGGTCAAACCACTGTCAATACCAGAGCTGTGCAGGTTTTGTTATGTCATCCTGTAACAAGAGCTCACCGCAGGATGCAGAATTCAGAGCTAGAACACATTTTTATTTCTGGGCTTCATTTGGAGATTGCAAATTGGATTGACAACATTAAATAGAAATTTCAGGTCTCAAGTCACATTGACTTCTTTGCTCCCAACAAGGTTTGAGGTGACCTTCACTTTTCAAGTCCAGAAAACTGTTCTAAGTGACGTGACATAACGAGAAGTAAATTAGTGTCACTGCTGATAGCATTTTAATTAAAATTATGCGATGCAAAGCCAGATGTACCATTTCAATCTCATACTGAACTTGTTTCTGTTCTCCTGTTACACTTACCTCATTGCTGACTTGCATATGTCTGTCTTACCAGAATGGCAAGTTCTGTATTGAAAATTTGCATCGATTGCATGAAAAGAACAGGGTAGAAATGTTGTAGGATCTGCTGCTTGCGCAACATTGCAAACATAGTTCCTCCTGAAACATAATCTTCCAGTCACTTAGGGCAATGTTTACGCCAGTAAAGTGAATTCAGAGGCATTGTCTCAGTAAACAGGACAAAGAACACAGAACTTTTTGTGCACTCTAGCAGGCTGGGATAACATTTATCTTCTGTACATTTTTGGCCAGGGGAAAATTGGATGTTGGTGTCTGGAGACATCTGTGCATGATACACTTGTTTCACTAGAAATTGACTGCAAATCTGTTGTTTTAGCGTGCCTACGCCGATTGCTTTTAACAGTTCTCAGAGGAATGTCCTTATTCCTAGCTCATACAGCCATAAAAGAAGTGGCTTTATTTTAGGTTTGAATACTTCTGGGCATGATTGTGAATTTATACAAGAACTGTGTTACCACAGACATTTTGGGAAGCTTGAGAAAAAAAGGAATCTTTACAGTTTTGATAATCACTGGAAGAAGAAATCAGCCTCTAAAATGGGCTCCAAGATAGAACTGCTAAACCAGATCTATTTTTTAATTTTTAAGAGAACATGTTTTTGTTGAAATACTTAAACAGCATGAAAGCTTTTCCAGAGCTTCTCTAAACGCCTGGTTCATATTACCCTAGTTCTTGATCTTTATTCTCTAATTCCTGATTTCTTTATTCCTTTTTATAAACAGCTCCAACATAGAAACTGATCAAGCAAGTTACATATTTCAGTGCCATGTATGTATACAAGTAGGGGTGGAAGTGCAGTCATGGGCTAACACTTTAAGTCTGTCTGTGAGTACTGAGAAGAACTCAATGAAAGCTCATTTTTCAAATTTTTAGACTGGGATAAGGGAGCAATTGCTCACCTGAAACAGCAGTCTCTTCTCACAATTCTGCCCTAACTTCTGGGTCATAGAGTGGAGGAGGGATTACTAGGACTATGCACTGATTTCCTCCCTGCCTCTGGAAGGTCCATTAAGCCAAGTCCCTGAAAACACCAGAGCTGACTGAAGCTGGCTT
This sequence comes from Irena cyanogastra, assembly GCA_013397155.1. NCBI lineage: Eukaryota > Metazoa > Chordata > Aves > Passeriformes > Irenidae > Irena > Irena cyanogastra. The sequence goes on along the minus strand of VWZV01008136.1, from coordinate 720,923 downwards.
CTAATTTCCAAGAGCAGCAGTTCAGATGATCCCAGGATTCTTTATAGAATTTCTGTCACTGTATGATTTTTATGCCACAAAAAACACCTTGGTAATCGAAGCTTAAAGCAGTAGAGAGTGGAACATAGTTTTGTGTCAGTCTGCCACACTGGATTTTGCTTCTGCTGTTTTTGTTTTTTAAATTGGCTGTGTGTTGGCAAACTCACTTTAGAGGCCTTTCTAATAAGCTTCCTCAGAGGTAAAAACAGAGTGAAGTGGCTGATTGCACAGATATTCCTGTGTTCCACCTGTTTTCCTCACCAAACGTAGCACCAAGCTCAGCAGACATTTCTCTGTCCCTGCAAACCTCTTTTCCTTAAGCTTACTTGGCATCATTAATCATTATTTAAAATCAAGCTCTTGTGGTTCTTCAAATTGTCCTTGGCTGATTCATGCTGATTGATTTTCATATACATACAGATTATCAAAGCATATGGAGCAATTATCTTTTTTTTTTAATCAGAGGGTTTGGTTTTTTCCACTTTGCTGAGTCATTGCTCAGACAGTTAGTGTGGTCCTAAAAATACTTGCTGCTGAAGTCCTAGAGTTGTACTGATTTCCAGGTGGGGAGTACTAAAGCCCCACCACTGGCAGTGCTGGCTGTTCAGCAAGGCGATTTCATTTCATTTATTGTGAAAACTCTGTTTTGCTTGGATAGAGGTAACAATTTTGAGTCCCTGAACTGACTCTGATGTTTTCAAGCTTATGAAATCCATTTTAATTCTTGGTCTGTAGAAACTGAGGTTTAATGAAGTAATTGTTCCAGTTCCATGTTTAGGCTGGGAGTGAAATACCCCTTGTGTAAATCAGGTTGACAACTGCACTTTCCCTTGCTTTTGCTCTTTTCCCAGTGGAGCTTCGTAGTAGCCTACAAGTTTTTTCATTTCAGTGGCTTGGTCTATGGTAAAATGCAAACCTTGAAATAGGTTCAAAATCCCCAGTCTCCAAAGAAAGGATGTGTGGGCATTGTTTGTGTTTGCAGCTCTGAAGATATGACAGCTCTGCTTTGCTTCCTGTGTCATAGGCTATGGATCACAGGTAGCTGTGACCTTTTCTTTCTTTTTCTTGTGTCTGTCTTGTGATTTTACTAATAACAATTGTCTAATACTAATCTTTTATGTACAATGCACATCCATAGAGCTGCGTAAATTACTTTTAGCATGACAGTACATTATTTCTGTTTTATACAACCTGATTTTCCTTGTGCACCATCTTGAAAGGCTGAGAATGCATCCATACCTATTAAATGTTATAGATACATCTGACAGTAACTTCTGCTTGTTTAGCCGGTCCAGTGTAATCACTGAACCACATTAGCATGAAACATCAGAGCATTTTATGATGTATCTGTGGCCAGGCAATGCTTGCATGACTCACAGAGCCAAGGTTTCTGATGGCTGGTCTCTGCTTCTACCTAAATAGCCACCTATATACACACACAGTATTTATCCAAGAGTTTTACGATTACACATTGTTCAGCACAGAAAGCAATAATCAAGGGTTGCTCCTATGCAGAATGATGTTGACATTTGTGATGTCTGTGAGGGAATTGGGCGGCAAACTCTGAATTTTGGTTCTGGGCTTCTATTAGAAACCATAAACAGGTTGACCATAACAGGTCATTATACTCTTCCAGCATGACAAAAGAACCTACTTTAAAGGGTTCTGCAGCAAGTGGCTTACTCAGCAATGGTCAGAGGAGCTGCTGGCTCCCATCACTGCCACAAAGTGTGGTTTCATGCAGCACTAACAGCTGGGCTGCTGCCAGAGGGGCAGGACAGAGGCAAACCCAGTGATACCTGGGCTCTGCATCTTGACCTTCACACACATGGCCTTGCTTATCTTGAGTCAGCCCAAGTCCCTGGAACAGGCTCTGCACACTGGTGTGCTTCATGCTTGCCTCAAATTCAGCCTCGGCATAGAGTACAGTTTGGTTTTCTTTTTCCTGGTCATACATGTTAGCCTCTAAACACATTTTTCCCATAAGGCAGAAAATTCTGCTGCAGAGGTTTCAGGCACAGCACAGGTTATTTTTTTGTGCAGGATTTTTCCTAGCCTTGGTTCCAAGGTCTGATTCAGCAGAGGTAGCAGAAGGAATCACTCAGCCTCTGCATGTCTCTGGGGCTCAGCAATCCACATATGGTTTACAACATGCCAAACCCATGGTTTTGCACAGCCCCTTTGCCAGGCAGCACCTTGTCTTTGCTGCATGGAAAGCTTCCCACTGACAAGGAGGAGTGAGACAGTCAGGCTGGTGTGTTTGGACTCCCACAGGTTACCATTGAAGTGGTGGATGGCCCCGATGCAGAGGCAGACAAGGACCTGCAGAAGGAGAGCAGCAAGCCCAGCTGGCCAGCCCCAGCACCTGACTGGAGGAGCTGGTGGCAGAGGTCCTCCACCTTGACTCGCATGAGCAGCGGGGACCAGGACTACAAGTATGACAGCACGACTGAGGACAGCAACTTCCTAAACCCTCTCGGTGGGTGGGATAGCCATGCACCCGGTCACCGGACACTGGAGTCCAAGGAGCAGCCAGAGTATGGTAGGTTTGTGTTCCAGGCCTCACATGGGCATCTTGGGATTGTAAAAACAAGCGTGGGGGAAATGGGAATGGTGAGGCATCGCTGAGAGCGGGCCAAGCAAAATAGACTTTTTCAACATGTGGCTTTTGTTCATCAGCTTTCAAATACAAATCTGTGCAGATGCACAAGCCGTACTGTGGTAGCTGCATTCCACTAGGAAGTCTATAATCTTGAAAATCATACCAGTTATCCCAGAAGAGGGCCTTTTTTTAGTCCCACATGTGCTTTTTTTAAAAGTAGAGGAAACAAGGTTTCGTATTTATTTTTAGAGTAAGGGTAAGTACAAATTTAGAATCGTGTGGTGGTTTGGGAACCAGAATACAACTGTTGGATAAATAAGCAAGATCTGAAACGTGGTAGTACTTGGTGGATACACAAATAAGATGAGTTATGTTGGTGCATGTGTGCGGAGTGGCATGTGCAGTAGGAACATTGTGTATTTGTGTGTGTAATACTCTTCCAGATGTGTCATGGGGAAAACAATTGTTTTCAGCTTGTTGTATGAAACAGTTGCAGAAACTAGAACCAGAGAGGAGCTACAGCCATTCACTGCCCTGACAGGCTGTGACTATCCATGAGAAAATGACCCAAGGGAAGTGAGCTAAACTCTGCTCACAGAAAGCTCAGAGCCCCTTGAATTTAAGTTGTGTGTAAATGCAGACTACTTTTAGTCAGAATAAGGTGTAAAAGCCATGGTACTTTTACCCTGGCATTTCTGTTGTTATTCTCCAGATGCTGCAGAGTGCCTGGGTAAAGCAAACTTATTTTTCCCATGATTTGACTGACTTGAAGTACTAGAATCTTAAGAGAGAGTTTTTATGGAATAGTGTGTTTAAACACATACATATGTATTAAATTTTGGCCAGAAGATTAAATTCTATCCCTTCTTTTTGCACCTGCATTAATTTGTGGGCAGGGTTTATTGCCAAGAATTCATATCTTAGGTAGTTGTTCATGTAAGTTAAATAAATTTGCTTTCACAAATAATTGTGATAGAAAAAACATAGCAAGAATTACAAATATAGAAATAAGAAGACCGGGCTGAGCTGCAGCTGAAAATCTAACATGGTATATTCAATAGTGTGCTTCATGTGCAGTGCATACTCTAGGTAGGTAGGTCTAAAAATTATCCTAGAGCTCCCTGCTGCACACCAGAGCATCCAGCTGACTGGAAACAACTCCTGGCCTTCTATCTAACCTAAAATGCTGCCCTTGTCCAGGAGGATGTAGTAGCAGATCCTGCCCGTGAGGGGTGTAGATGTTCCACCCACTGACATGTTCACACCTCTCCTGTATGTCTCTCTCCTCCTGCCACTGCCAAGGGCTCTCCCTGCCCTTCCTGAGCCTCCTGGGTTTGACAGGCATTGTGCTAACCTGCCCTCCTCCTGGATTTGACAGGCATTGTGCTCACCTGCCCTCCTCCTGGGTTTGACAGGCATTGTGGTCACCTGCCCTCCTCCTCGCCAGCCATGTGGAGATAAAAAAGTTGGAAAAGAGCTGGGAAGAAGAGCAGGGCCAGGCATAGAGGGCAGATCACATTTTCCTGAGACATCTGATGCCTTTTCTGGACTGCTGTGGTGCCTGCCTGCTGGCAAATCCCAGAACCACAGGTCTTGCAGGCTGACATTCGCCGTGTTCGCACCCACATCCCACCGCAGACACCTGATTCCAGTGTGGTGGCTTCTCCATCATCAGCCCTGTCAGAAAAGGAGGAGAAACACATAAAGTCCTTGCCATGAGGAACTCACATCTAGGCAGCTTGCTCTGAGTGAGATCTATAACCTCCCCATACTCCTGGCAATAAATGTTTAATAGCACCCCACGGAGTTGTTGTCAGTCGTTGCATATGGAACAAATCAAGTTCTGTGTTCTGCTAACCAGCTCAGGAAGGCCACAGACAGCATGGCCCTGGGGGGGAGCAGGAATTGTGTGTAGCACAGAGGCCAGGCAAGGCAGGGATCCTCCCTGGCTCTTGCTGCAGCTTAGGTACTCTTACCTATAGCTATAGGGCAGGCCTGCCTCACCTCAGAGCCACTAAACCGGAATTTGCTTTGCTGCCAGTGGCGGTGTGACCCAAAGGAGCTACAGCTGCAAGTTATGATCACAGTAAAATATCTTCTGTAGGCTGCAGGGAAAACCATTAAACCAAATGTTCCCTCAGCTAGGGAGGCCAGTGGGAAGGCAAGAAAGCTGGGACAGGTTCATGGGCTTTGTTTGGTGGCCTTCACACGTGCAACACTTTAGGCAGCACACGAAGGAGACTGGTTCTGAGGGGTTTAGGTTCTCACAGCAGCATCAGCTTTTGTGGTGCAGACCTGGTGTCCAGTGCCTTTGGCTGTCTGCCAGAAGAAAATAAAATCGTGTTTCTTTATCAGAAAGGTCCTTCTAGTTAATCGTTAGATTTGATGTTTTTTAGTAATTCACATGAAACACTAAATATTGCATGTTGTTCTTGGTGCAAGAAAAGCATGCAGTTCCCTGCTCTCATAGCAGTATTCCTGAAATATCTGTTCCCTGTTTAAGGGGCTGAAAAACGAAATTGTGATTTTTCACTCATGACCCTTAGCTTCCCATAGCCCAACAACATGCATCTTGCCCAAAAATTGAGTATTGTAGTGTGTTTGTTTTGAAAATATAAAAAAGAAAACTCAGTTTATCCTTTTCCTGATTAGTCTGTGGTCCACAAACACATTCTTATATTCAGGGAAATGACATGAATAGATGTGTACTGTTAGTTCATGACCCAGCTTTGCAGCTGAGGATCCTCAGCTGCCAAAAGGTCAAAAGAGAAAGGAAATATTTTTTCAAATAATGTTGCATGCATTTCCCTGCGGAGCATCAAGTGTGAAAACCATTTAAACAGCAGGCTTGCACCTGGCACTCGGCCCAAGCTTCAGGTAGAGACATCTGGATTCCATTCCTGTTTTGCCTTCTTAATAAAAAACACTGCACAGTAGTTTGGGGTAGTAGGAGTTTTGTTTCCTCATTTCCTCCCTGCCGTTTGTCCCCGCACAGATTACATGGACGGCGAGGGCGACTGGAGCCCCTGGTCCCTGTGCAGCGTCACCTGCGGCGGCGGCAGCCAGAAGCGCACCAGGTCCTGCGGCTATGCCTGCACCGCCACCGAGTCCCGCACCTGCGACCGGCCCAGCTGCCCAGGTGGGAACCCTCGGTGGGAGCTGCTGCCAGGGGAGCAGGGACAGGTGGGCAGGGGCAGGGAGAGCCCCCCGCACACAGAGCCTGAGGCCCTGTGTATGTTCCGTGGCAAGGTGAGGGGCCCGGTGGGAAAAGACGCGCTGAGTTTCAACGCCGTTTATTCCTAGCAGTGATACACTGCTGGATGCAGTCCACCATCCCCTGGGACTTAAAGGACAAGTACAGGCTTTCTTCAGGTCATGGCAGTCATTTTTGTGCGCAGGCGTTTTGTATTCTAAAGGGTGTAATCTACTCCCTTGAAACAAATTTGAAGCTGTTTTAGAATTTCAAGTCAGCTGTGCTGTTACCTCAGTGAGCTCCTGTTTTGCTGTGAAGTGGATGGCATTGCTTGCATGGTGAACAGGGATGAAGGAATGTATAGTTTTGGCTTGAATATATTCAGACAATATGGCCAAGGAGCCTTGCCTTAGCTCCTACCCATTCACAGGATTTGACATTTGAAGTGTCCTTACCATCATACAGTGTACGCTTTGGCAAAATCAGAGCTGAGCACTCAAGCCTACATCATGAAAAGTTGAAGCTGCTGTGGAAAACTGTTTTTTAAATGTGGCTGTGTGTTTAAATTTAGACCAATTTGTCATGCAGTAGCTGCCACAATGCAGGGGATAGGTGCAAGTTCATTACTTCCCAAGATCAGAGAGAAGTGAAAACACAAGTCGTGGTGGTATGCATTATTCTCAGTTTACTTAATGACTCAGAAAGGCAGAAATTCTTAAACTGGAGGTCAGGCTTCTTTTAATGGGAAGTGAAATGTCAGCAGTGCTGGAGAGGAGACTTAGAAGATTTGGTGGGAGAGTTGGAGAGAAGTTTCTCACTCACAGATAGATCTGTGTCTCCACTGCAAAGCAGCAAATGCAAGGCAGTTCAGAGGGAAAATGTTTCTGCATGCTCTCAGACATCCTAAAACCTCAACAATAAGGAGTTAATTCCAGAAGAAAGCAAGTAACCCCCAGTTATATTCTCTAGATTTATTACCAGCTAGCACCAAAAAGTGCAAACTTGAAAGAATATATTATGTCATGTAACAGACCTCCAACGAGCAGCAAGCAAAATATATTCACTCTTTGATGCAGTGCTGACATTTCTGAAATTACAAGGTCAAAGCTCAGCTTCTGCTGTTTATAATTCCAGCAGTGAATTACTGCCTTGTAATGGGTTCTTGGGTATCTATTATTCTACATCTAGTGCTGGGTTAAGGCAAAACCCTATGATAATTTTATTGAAAATTGGCCTGAGGCTGTTTTGAAGCTTTGCAAGCCACTATCATGCCCCGGTTCAGGAGATCAGGAGAAAGTTCATTGGCAAGAAGATGGATGGTGAATAGACCTCATTATTAACCATATAGTTATCACATATTAAAGATCTTTCTGCTCTATTTAGAGGTCTTTAGTTCAATGGAGAGGAAATGAAAAAAACCCTAAAGCCTATTTGTGTTAAGCCTACATGGCACAGAAATGTTAGCCAAGTCAATAGGCTGAACCAAAGCTGCAACAAAAGGATGTTTACTTTGGCAAGATCATCTTTCTGGCAATCTCTGTGTCTCTCTACTGGTATCAAACAATTAACTGGAGACTGCTGGTAAATCCTTATATGTTGAGATCCTGGTATTTTATTTGACAGCTCTAAGTGGTGAGGATGGAATTGCTTGGAGAGGTTGGTTATCTCTTGCCTGCTCACACCTTTTAACTCCCTGTCACTGGGAAAGACCAACAAGCACCAGTCTTGTGTAAAACAGCATCATTCTTCCTTGAGAAATGGTTGCCCACGTACAGAAATGAAATTCCTCACCTGCTTTCAGGCCTGTCACTCTGTTTTACCTTACTAACAGCACAGATTCCTTGGTCATTATGGTTTTAAAGGAACAGTCCAGCAGCAGCTTCAGAATGCTTCCCTGCCAAAAGAAAGCACCTTGCAGAGCCTGGGGAAGGAGGGGTGGCAAGGAGTCAGCTGGTTCCATTGTGTTTTAATGGGAAAACAGCAGCACCACTAACAGGAGTTTGTCGTAGGGATCGAAGATACCTTCCGGACAGCTGCCACAGAAGTGAGTTTGCTTGCAGGGAGTGAAGACTTCAACGCAACCAAACTGTTTGAAGTTGGTAAGCAGCCTGCTCAATCCTTCAGTAACAGATAAGAGACTTCCTGAGGATTTTCTTAGTCCTGTGGGATCAAGATACTGAGTTTGGCATTAAAAATGTCAATAGTAACAGCCATTTATTTTCTTGCTCACATTTGTGATCTGATTTGAAAATTTGCTTTGGTCATAGAATCTTTCTCCCCTTAAGTCCTGTGCTTGTTTCATCATTATGTGTTGTCCTAATTTGGAAAAGAGCTTTTAGACTCCACAGTAATGGAAGGGGGGAAAATCAAACACTCTTTATTATTTTGGTGAAATAGCCTTGAATTGAAGACCCTATAAAAGCATTTTCAATACAGCTGCCACATCAGAAAAAAAAAAAAAAAAAAGGACAATGACTTTTATGAGCATACATTTCTTTTATAGCTCTGTGTGCTGCAGTGGGGGTAGCCAAAGCAGTTTTATAGGGCATGGCTTGATTCTGAACTATTTAAAACTCAACTTCTGTAATGTTCTGATTTCATCCCTTCAATGAAACCAAAGTGTGGCCACTCAGAGACACTGGATGCTGGATTACTTGAATAAATAGTGTAACCCAGCACCTCCCTACCGTGGCAGCAGAGCACAATAGTTAATGACAGCCAGGATGAGACTCTTTAAGGAGATAGAAAAACAGACATAGATCACTAAGTAAGTGTTTTGCAAGAATGTGTGCTGTAAGGGTTTTAGGCCCCAGTTAGTTACACTCCTGCAGAGTCCAATTAAAGTAAGTGCAGAGCAAGATATTCAGGTGGTTTTTGACAGCCCATAGGACAATATAGACACCTTAAATAATGTTTTAGGTAGGAGATGTTTACCTGGATTCTCCCAAGAGTCTTGCAAAATAATGAAGTGCTGGTATTAAATATGATACTGGTCTACAAATCTCTTTAATCCCAGCTATATGTCATGCCTCTGGTGCCATGAGCTCCTGCTGATGTACAGACACTCTGATGCTATGTCACATATGCCCTTTTAGAACCTTGATCACTTTTGGCTGCATTTGCCAGATAAGATGTCAGTCTCCATGTTTGAACTATTGATGCTTGAAATACCCCTTTGGAAAGTGAATATCAAATAGAAAAAAGTATTTGTTTTCTTAAAGAAAGACTGAATTAGGGTCTAAAATGTACTTCAGAAAGAGTAATCTGGGCCTTGCTTGCCATCTTGGAATCTCTAGCATCATCTGGAACTTAATCCTTCAACATCTGACTGCCATTTTTCCTGTTGAGTGTGTTCTGACTAAGGGTTCTGACTGGACACTGGCACCAAATCACTGTGATTTCCCTTTTTCTGTTCCTTACCAACCCATGGTAGTAGCCACATGGGGATATCAGTAGCTTAATTTGCCAAGTAGAAAAAGTATCACAGATTCCTACTGGCCTGGTTCTGCACTGTAACTCAGACTAGCACTGCCCGAGTCACTGAAGTCAGTCACACATGATTTCTGTATCTGACAAGACGGCACAGTAATACACTGTGGGCAGGGCAGCAAACTGTGCCTGCCCTTTCTTTCTGCAGCAGAGCACTGGTGCTGAACAGCTACACTTTACTCAGTTGCTATCACTGATCACACCAACTGGGATGCTGCTTAGTGTATCTTAAGTTTCCATTTCCTGCCCTGAAACAGATACTGATAGCTGTGAGAGATGGATGAGCTGCAAGAGCGAGTTCCTGAAGAAATACATGCACAAAGTGGTCAACGATCTTCCCAGCTGCCCGTGCTCCTACCCCAGAGAAGTTGCATACAGCACTGCTGAGATCTATGACCAACTAAAGAGGAAAAGCTTCCGCTGGAAGGATGCGAGTGGTCCGAAGGAAAAACTGGAGATCTACAAGCCCACGGCACGATACTGCATCCGCTCCATGCTGTCCCTGGAGAGCACGACGCTCGCGGCGCAGCACTGCTGCTATGATGATAACATGCAGCTGATCACCAGGGGCAAAGGGGCAGGAACACCGAACCTGATCAGCATTGAATTCTCAGCAGAACTCCACTACAAAGTGGACATCCTGCCTTGGATCATATGCAAAGGGGACTGGAGCCGCTACAATGAAGCCCGGCCTCCCAACAACGGGCAGAAGTGTACAGAAAACCCGTCAGACGAAGACTACTACAAGCAGTTTCAAGAAGCAAGGGAATACTGAGAAGATTTTCCTTTTCTTCAGATGCAAAATAGCATTCATTTCCTGGATGCCAAAGAACTGATGATGGCTGCTGCATTGGCTCCTCGACAGGGGTTGATCAGTTCCTTTCTAATGAATGTATATATTTGTAATATAATACGTAAGTATTTTTCAGAGTGTGTGTAATTTATAAACACATATCTCTCTGTCTCACACACACCTATTTTTGCATACAGACATACATAAGTCTTGTCCTGGTAGGATTTTATACTGCAATAACATTCATGTAATAATGTGCATTTCATTTTATTTCCCATCTGTAGCATAATGAAGGGGGTGGGGGGTAGCTGCCATCACCATCAGGCCCCAAGGCCCCAGCTGAGGAGGCACATATTTAAAAGTTGTTATAAACAATAGGATTGAAGAATGTACTCTTCCATATGGGAATGGTTTACAAGATTAATGCACCTACAGCATCAGTTTTCTCTATAATTGGTTTCATGACTAGTCATATCTAAGGAGGGAAGAATTTTTTTTGGAAGGGTAATAGTCAAAAATGAATATAGAAAATCCCTACCAATTTTTCTCTTGGAATTCTTCCTGTTACCTTCTAGCTCAGGTCTTTGCAGTCCACCTGGGATAGGCTTGCAGGAAGATGTAGATGTGATTTTCCTACGGGCCAGAAAATGTCCTGGTGCAGTGGTTCTGCAAGAGTTACAAACAGCCCCCTCCTGGAGACATCTCTGATACGGAGCTGCAGCTGTTGGGGCTTACATCTCCAGAGCAGCTGTGAACCTGTGAACTGAGCATGCTGTAAGTCTTTGGAGGAGTGAGGGCAGAGAAGGAATCCGTGTCAAAGGACCAAAAAGATCACAGTTCCTTCCCAGTTTTTAATATGAAGAATGTTTCTTTCTTTTAAGAAAAGGAAGTTTATTATTTCAGAGAATAGTAAAAGTGGAATCCACAAGTTCCCTGGGATAAAAGATGCAACCAGCCCTTTTCCCCCATTTTTCTCATGCTGAATGCACAGTGTCCTACAGAAGAAGCTATTCTTTAAGGGAAGCTTTCTGGGAGGAACTACTGGTGTCTTAAAATGTCTTAATTTTTAAAAAAAGCTAGCATTATTTTTGTAAAGTATTTATTGAATTGTAACAATGACTCACATGTGGGATGTATCTCTAACATAAAAGGCTTCTGTAGATGGAACTTGATTTCCAAGAACACAACTGTTTTTAGGCAAAGGTTTTATTTCCAAATTTTTATAAAGTGCAAGTTTACATACATAATCCTGTCATAAAGCAGCTCATATTTGCATTCTGATGAAAGATAAAAGTTACACCCTGGGTAAATAAATACTTACAGTTCCATCCTGTGAAAGGCTGCCTTGCTGCAAGTCAATGTGTTCATTTGGAAAACTAAGGCTAAATGTCACTAGAGAAATGCCTATTTTGGGGTTATGTGGTCTGACACACGTCTGTGGAACCTCACACAGAGTTCAAGCCGGCCGGCATCACAGTCAGTCTGAGCTCGAAGCTTCAAGACAGACAAAAGGAAATTCCCTCTGCTATATACAGACTCACATAGATGATATTTAAGGTCCCTTCCAACCCAAACCCTTCTATGGCTTCCTGTAAATCTTTTCCATGTCTCTGTTGGTCTCTTGGGTCAGGTTGATTGCGAGCTCACAGACGGAAATGTGCGTGCCACCCCTGGCATTAGCACGGGCACAACAGCTCCGCTGGCCTGGGCAGGGCCAGGCATGTGTTGCTCTGCCCAGGTGGTGCAAACCAGGGGTTCAAAGGCAGCCTGGGCCGTGCACACCCAGTCTGAGCTGTGCTGGAGGCTCTGCTGGATCTCCTGGGCTGCAGAGCCCCAGCGCTGTGCTCCAGGTCTCCAGAGACACAGCGGTCCGGGCAAAGCCACTGCACATCTGCGCCAGCGACTGGAAAACTTTTCCTCAGCTGGAAAACTTGGCCAAGTCATTGGAGCATCCCAAATCCAGACTGGAGTTGGTGGGGAGGACGTGGGTGTGTTCTAGCACAAGCTGGTAGTAACAAAACATGGTTAGTTGAGAAAGAGGGTAAACACAGAGATCACCCCTTATTTTTTATAGAAACCACATTTTGTAAATACTTGCAAGGTCATACGAAGGCGCCACTAGCTCGTGGAGCCAGTTAAATTGACAGCAGATGGATGAAAGGCACAAGGAACTCCAGGATCACTTCACAGGGAAGACAGGTACTTTCAGGGAGAAAGCTCTGCTTCTTGCTTAACAATGTGGGGGGGAACAACATTCTCGGGTTTCTCTGGGAGAGAGATGAGAGGGCTGTTGGTCGCAATTCTTGAAATACAAAACACATCCCTGCCCTTTGTAGATTAGTAAATTATGGTGCTATTGAGAAATGCTACTGCACTATTAATACAGAACATAGCACATAAAGTGTCGGGGAAGGGGAAAATTTATTCTAATAAATGAAATGACGCACAAAGTTTCAAGTCTTACCACTCGTAATTTGCCAAGGCTGGAAACTCTGAGGGAGCCAAATAACTTCTGATAGGACCTACCAGGTGTTTCATAGGATGAGTTCTGGAGCATAGACTGAGATAGTCTGTTCTCCTAAGTAACAGTCTTTGTTAAAAACAAAGTCTGTCCTACTTCATAATGAATTATGGTCCATTCAGAGGTGGGCTGCTTATTTGATTTTATTTTCTGTTTTATTTATCTCCTTTCCAGTGACCAAAATTGTATATTAAATGTGTTTGTGTAGTAGACTTTAGCAAGATGATGGAGGTTACCATGACCAAATTTGGCTCAATCTTTTAAGTATAGAACTCTTCATACTAGAACAAGACCCAAGGAAAGGTTTGTGGCTCACAGTCCCAGGCATAGGGCGGTGCTTAGGAGAAGCTGTTGTTGTTTCTTAAGTTACCACAGAACAGACATATTGGAACACTCAACCAGAGACATTGAGGGGGATTGAAATAAGCAGAACTGAACAGGGAGACTGAAACAAGGAACCAGTCAAGTCATCCAACTTATTTTTAACCCCCAATCAATCAGCAGATACAGATTGCAGCACGGCTTCTGAGTCAAGTTGGTGGGAATGAATCAAGCTGGCACAGCTGCTGTGAAAGATGTGTGGAGCAGTGCCCCGAGACAGCCATAAATGGATTGAATCGTACCTTTGATGGTTAAAAGGATGAGTGGGCCTGGCTTCACATTGCCTGGACAGCTGCTGAGCAGCAAAATTCCACTAACATAACCCACAGTGATGCATATGGGTTATAGGACAATATAGAGAAAACCAGAACCATACACACATCCAGGAATCCCCACACCCCACATTAGTTACCAGCTGCTTTTCCCCCCTCCCGCTGTGCAGACTGGTTAGCACTGTCAACACAAGGCATTCTTTGGAAAAATGCTGGTGAGCTCGTGGGGCTGTTCCAGACACAGCCATCACGGTGAGGCTGTAGGGCTGCTTGCAATGAGTTGCTGATGCACCTGACCCTTACATCTGAGTGGGACCATGCCAGCTGAAGGCAGAAAAGGGGGAAAGTTACCTTTTCCTGTTGAAGAATCTGGCCTGCCTGAATGGCAGGGCCTTAATGCCATGGTGTCTTATTTGTGGTGTCTCCCTTGCTGGTGGCAGGAAGGCAGTGAGGGAGAGCTGAGTGATGGCCCAGGGAGCTGCCTCTTCTGAAGAGCCACCAGTGCTCCCCCAGGCTTTCCCTTTCTCCCCTTCCTTCCTTCTCCAACAGGACACTGCTGGAACAGCCCAGCAGCCAACATGGCTCACAGCAGTTTGGCTTTGGCTTACGCTCAGCAGCAGAGTCACACACTCATCCCTCCCTGGAGAAAGTCACGCTCAGGCTGGACAGAAAGCTGGCACTGCCGTTCCTAGCAGGGGCAGGGAGCTGTCAGGGCAGGGAGCCTGTCCATAACCCACTCAGGCACAGCTACTCTGCAGCTCCACTGTCACCCACAGGAGCAGGCAGCACCACACAAGGGGCAGTGGCATGGCAAAAGGCTCTTTCTCACCCAGAGGAGGAAACCTGCAAAGCAGATATGGACAAACTCGGATTTCTTCATGTTCACCGCATCCACCTGCACGGGCACCAGCACGGCCACGTCCCTCCCCTCCAAACACACAGAACCCAGCATGCTGAGGAGGGAGAGCATCAGCAGAAAGACCACCAGAATAAAGGCAACACTTTTCCCAGCAAACTGGAGTGAGTGTGTGTTGCCACCTGGCTCCATGGCATTTCTGTGCGAGCTGCAACAGCATGTGTTTTTCTATCAGCAATTTCCCGCTTCTTTACCTTTGTAACTTTTAATGGAAAAATGTGTGGGCAGTTTCCATTACGCCTGTGCTGTTTCAGACAAATTAAGGGGTTGGCTAGGAAATGACTGGTTTCATATTTCATACAGAAAACACACACATGCATATATTTATATGTCTATGCAAATTAATTTAGGATATCCTTTAGTCATGTTCTGTACAGCGGTTGGCTGCTGAGCGGTGCCTGCAGGAAGGGTCCCACAGCAGAGCACTTCCTTGCCTCCTGCACAGGGCATGAGGCTATTTTTGCACTTGCACAAGGCGGGAGAAGGGCCAGGAGGCTAAAATGGCAGCAGACCTTCTTCAGCTCTGCCTCTTACTTTATGAGTGGCAGGTTTATTCATTTTTCCTTTTCAGCTGCACTGCTAAAGCCACAGAGGCCTTTTATGGCTGTGCTAATTTTCTATCGGTTCAGGGAGTCATAAAGTTTTTCTTTATTTATTCTCTATCATAACAAGGATCTTGGTGGGGGACAGATTTTTAAACATACAGAGAAACTTTTCATTCAGTACTTTGCACAATTTATAAGGGGTTCAGAATGTTGTATTCTGGAAGTATAGCAATATGGCACAGGTCAAACTGGCCAAACTGAACACAGCTAAGGGTAGGTGGCTCTATTCTTCAGAGGAGTGCTTAGATAATACTTCCTTTTTAAAACTGGGCAAACAGTATTACATGTGTTAAATGTCAGAGCTTACTGTTTGTTATGGGTCTGACCAATGCTTTGCTTAAAGTGGAACACTGCTTCACTTATGGATTTCAGGAGGACTCTGGTAAGACTCTGAAACATGCCTGAAGCAAGAGACAGCATGTGCACACCATGGTGATGGATACAGGATGTGACTCAGAAAGTTTGGGGAGCAGAGAAGGCTTGGAAAGCAGTTCCCAGTCCAGGCACCATATTCCAGGCTGGCTCCTGCCTCTGCACAGCTGTGCTTAACCCATTTGCTGTGCTTAGCCCATTCCTTTGTCCCCAAATCCAAGCTGCAGCCATTCCCCTTTCCACACCTCCCAGGGGCAGCTCTTGAGGGGATGTTGCTCAGCCATGAAACACAGAACTAGGACACAGCTGGCCTTGGAAAAGCCCCATCTGCCTGAGCAGGGCTCCCTGAGCTGGGTAAGGCAATGGCAGAAGTGCAAATGAAATGGACCATGCAGACACAGGGATTCCTGTGTCCTACTGTTTCTGGCAGTGCTTATCATCAAGCAGTCAACGAGGAGCACCTTCTAATCACAGTGCAGCCTGGCTTCGTGCACCTCCTGCCTGCCAAAAATGAGGGCTAATCTTAAGTAGCATTCCAGCACTGCTACAGTTCCTGTTACCCCAAAAAAGACAGGGGATCCAGCCTGGCATGACATCTCCGTCCAGGAGCCAGCTCCCACCAGGAGGCAGAAACACAGCTCCATCTCATGTGCAAATGTCCCAGCTATTCCAGTACAACCAGCAAATGACACCTTGGAGAAACAGCAAGGTCTGCCACTACTGCCCTGCAGCAGTAACCACATCTGAACACCCTGAATTCAGTGCATCCGCTCTCCTGCACATCTCTCATCTCACAGCCTGCCTGGGAAACACCAAGAAAGAGTGTGGAAACAGGAGGAGTCTCTTTGGGTTGAGAGGATGCAGTAACAGGAATGGAAAGAACCTCTGGCCAGTGTGGGGAGTAAAGAACAGTGCATTGAATTACAATGTGGCCTCATTAAGGGTGATCCCAATTTAAATCAGCATGTGGATAACGAAATCCTGAAGGAGGGTGGTTTTAGAGAGGGGCAAGTCAAAAGGAACAAAGCAAGTCTTGAAAAGGAGCTGAGCAAAGAAAACGCAGTGTCTACGTCCAAAGCAGGCTAAGAATTCCCCTTGCCTGGCTGTCCACTCACAGAGCCATTCCCCAAACATTTCACCATGTGTTAAATCACCACTAGGTACACAACCCCAGAAAAGCCAAATTAAAAGGTGCAGCTGGCAGGTGTGAGGGGAGGAAACATTCCTGAGCTGTTTTCCTGGATAACAGTGCCCATGGCCACGCGCTCCGAGAGGCCGCGGCACAGCGGCAGCCGCACCACAGCCTCCAGCTGCCCGTGACAGCTCCATGGCAGTGGTTAACCTTGACAAATAACTGTGTTTTGCCCTTGCCCATAGTGGCACAGCCCTCAGTACTCCTGTAATTTCTTGTGGCTTTTGCCCAAAAGGTCAGCCCCCTTCCTCTGACCCCCACATCACCACCCAGAGCAGCGGGTTTGCCGCGCTCCCGGCACCACTGGCAGCACAACGCAGCACTGGCTTGGATCTCTTCTCCCACAAGGAAAGGGGACCTGGCGTCCTCTTCCCAGCACACAGACAGGAGGCACGGAGCCACCGGGGCAGCACAGGCTGGATGGAGGTGGGGGAGGAAGCTGACTCAACCTCAAACACAACCGCGACCATCATTGCTAGGGTGGGTGGCCTGGCTGGAAGGGCTGGGCTGTTTTTGCAGCCGGTGGGATTGCCCCAGGGATTCAGTCTGTGAGCCAGAGGGAAAGCAGTGGCGTGCTCTGTGTCTGAGTGTTCAGCACCATGGGGAGGAGGAAGGTGGGAAGCCTGAGAGCTGGGTACTTTCACATCCAGCTATATACAAGAGCCAGCACTGCTAATCTCAGTCCTGGCATGGAAGCAGCACCCAGACAGCCACACAGGGAGCTGGAGCCGAAGGAACACATGGAAGGAGAGCCCAGCTTTGATGTCTAAGTCACTGTCAGGGTGTGTTTGGTCTGCGTTTGAAAGGAGGTGAGGCCAGACAATTCCAGCTTTAGGAGAGGAGATCTGCGAGGCCAGGGAATCCCACAGGACTATCTGCTCCATCTGACACTTCCAGGCTGGCAATTGTACCATCAGCTGCAGAAGTCGTCTTGAACAGAGCTTGAATAGGGTAGAGCAAATTTAATAGAAACCGTGAGATCTTTTCCTTCCCAAGAATATCCACCTATTTCTCCCATAGATTGCCTTCTGCAAAACTTCCCGGTGCTTTCAGCAGACGTAGAGCTGCTCTCCAACATCTCCCAATCCAGAGTCCTCTAGAGAGAATCGTGGTTTGGGTTGGAAGAGAGCTCAAAGCTCATCTAGTTCCACCCACCCTGCCATGGGCAGGGACAACTTCCACTGCACCGGGTTGCTCAGAGCTCCATCTAACCCAGCCTTGAAAGATTCATTGGCAGCAAAACCTAGAAGGGAAACAGCAGCGATATGACTTCCCCATAGCCCAGTCACCACCATGTCATTGCACCCCCAAAAACGCCAGGAGCTGCCAGGTCCCTTTTGAACCAGCATTCTCAGCTTTCCTGCCCACTGGCTGAGTTTTTCAGGTGTGGACTTCAACAAAAAAGCTCGAAAGCTTTCTCTAGCAGACACTCATCCAGTAGGTTTGCTGCTAACCCTGGGGCACAAGGGACAAGTGACAACCCCTCTCCTACCATGACCTTGCCCTGTGTTGACTTTTCAAAGGCCTCACTGCATCCCTGAGCTCTCAGGTCTGGCAGCACAGCTCAGCACCACTGCCAATGGCCACTGCATTGCCCCTATCCCAAGATACTTCTCATGCTGGATTTTTTCCTTTTTTTAATGAGAAGAGAGACAAATCCAGACCCCCTCTATGAAGAAAATTTGTCTCTTCTGAGTAAGTTCCAGCACGAGGAGCGTACTTCATACATATGGGCTCTCTTTCATGTTTGATTGCTGGACTAAGACCACATTGTTGTCCAGCTCAAGGGAGGGAGAAAAAAGAGCAAAACCACACAAATCAGGAAAGCATTAGGTAAACTTAGCTCAGAATACATCTTCCGACCAAATGGAGAGCAAAGCTTTTTCATATAATTGTGCTGGAAGTCAAACAGAACAAATGGTGATGCTTTCAGTGCTGTGGGAGCTGTGCAGTCCCCAGGAGATGATCACACCTTCCAGCATTAGCTGTCATCCCTGAACAGGTTGTGAAGGGAGACTGTGGTTTAGAAAACCCTCAGAAGCTCTTTCACTGCACTGCATTTCCAAATGCCACTCCTCAATCACAGAATCCCAGAGTGGTTTGGATAGGAGGGGACTTCAGAGATGACCGAGTCCCACTCCTCTGCCATGGGCAGGAATGCCACCCCCAGAACAGGTTGCTCAGGTCCCCATCTACCCTGGCCAGTCAATGCAGGAAGACAGGGTGTGAAAACAAACCCTGACTGATCAAAAAGAGCTTGAACCTTGTCTTCAATTTGCACAAGGTGAGCGAAATGCTGTGTTTGGCAGTAAAGGGACAGTGGCACAGCCAGCAGGAGAGCAGATCCAGTGAGTGGGACTGTACCAAACACTGGAGGGAAAACACTCTGTACCAACACATGGTATCAAAGAGCAAATGATCCTGTCCTTCAAGTAATGCTTCTTCCAACAGCCTTTTCTGTAATGGGAGTGGCACAAATGGCATTGAAACTGCAGGCACAGCAAAGGGAACTTGAGCCTGACACCCGAATTTATGCTCAGGGCAAGCAGTGGGGACATAAAGGGCCAGAGCCTTTGACCCCCAAAGCCAACAGCAAGGCTCAAATCATCCGTAGCCCAATCTGCTGTTTCAGGAATCAACTCTTTACCGGGAAGAAACAAGGAAATATTTTCCATCCTCTTCTCTTCCTAGACATTAAGCAAGAGTAACTTGTAAATTGCTTCCAGCAACTTCGAGACAGCAAGGGAACAAACAACTATCAACAGGCATTACACTCATTGCTTCACACAAAAACAATTATGAGGCTGAAGAGATCCTGACAGGCAATTGGAAAAATGTCCTTTTTATGCTAAATTTACTATATTTTAGTCCAATTTTCCATGATTTAAAATGTGCGATGCAATAAAGAGCTGGAATGCCTTCTTTTGTCACAATATTTCACACCCAAGGCCTCAGAGCACTTTTGTGAATCAACCTTTGGAATAGTTTTGCAAAGCCAATGCTTTAGGAAGCAAAGAACTGGAAATAGAGGGCAGTTTCTGGAGGTGTTGGTGGTCACAGAGGAGCCTATAAAAAAAACAAAGCAGCATCCCAATATCTGGGCTCCCTGATCCCGTGCCCTCCTTGGGCAGATGTCTGCTGGCAGCCCACCAGAGCTCCTCACCTGGAGCTGGAGCTCCTCACCTGCATGCCCTGGCTGCACAACTGTATGCCTAGAGCAGAGCCCTTCCTGGGATCATTCACAGAATCCTGGAATCACTGAGGTTGGAAAAGACCTCCAAGATAATCGAGTCCAATCTGCAGCTGAATACCTCCATGTCCACCAAACCATATCCTCCAGCACTGGCAGGATTTCCAGTCAAAATGGGGAAGGAGTTGAGGCCTTTCTTCTAACACAGACTTTCTCAATATGTTAAAACCAAAATCAGTGATCTACCAAGGCTTCTTATGAGCCACAGTCAGCCCCTACAAGGACAAGCAAAAGGATCATAACCATACCTTGATGTGGTTCTCCATACTCAGAATGCTTCATTACAACATCTCTAAGTCCCTCTTGGGGATCTCAACTCAACAAATATTCATTACCTAATTTCCCCATAGCTTTTAAAGCTTGATAATAATATTAGGAAAACTCATGGTGTCAGGAGAATTAACCTGGCTAAAGTCAGAGAGGAAGGGCTGTGGCAAAACTGGGACCTGATTGCAAATCCCTTTTCCCATAGGGTTCCACCTTTACTTCTAAAAGCACAAGCACTGCTACAAAAGATTACTGAAACACGAGTGGTATTAATGCTGAAGATTCCAGTAATTGAGTCTCATATCCACCAGTGGTTTAGACAGAAACTGAGCAGCCACCAGGGTGTGCGAGGCAAAAACCAGTTTGTGCCCACACTGAACACTGTCCATACCTCAAAGCAGCACACAGACAAATCCTTCAAAGAACTGGGAATGGGTGGACACAGACAGTGCACATGGTGCAGGATTTGCTCTCAGTGCCTCCCTGCAACATGCCACTCACAGATGACACATTGTCCTGCACCCAGGAGGGCTCTGTTCTCTCTGGGGTGAAACCTCAGCCTTCAGTTTATTAAATGTGATTGCAGAAGCTGAAAGGGTGAGTCACAAAGCCAGTTGTGTGAGCACACACATGATGGAAACACAAGGACATGTATTCCATTGCTGGGGTCCAGCAAAGCCCTTTGGATGGGCACAGGTTGGGACACAGCCCCAGCCATCACCTCCCACCTGGTGCCAGACAGCATTCAGACAGACAGTCTGTCCTCCAGCCCTTTCAAAAGATAAATAAGGAAATGGGAAAGGGAGGGGAAAGGAGATGAGTGCTTCTAAAGCTGCCCCAAGAGAAGCTGCCAGCACAGGACACCTTTGCAGTGCACAGCCTGCAAACAGTGCTGACAGCAGAGTGCAGAGCCCACGGCAGCAAGGGCTGCAGCACGTCCTGGCTCCAGCTGGGCAGGGTTTTCCTGACCCCGCTGCTCAGCAGACTGCAAAGCCTTCTCTGGGATTAAACACCTGCCTGACCAGGGGGGCCACAGCAGGACAGGGGCTGCTCACCAGGACAGTTCCTGCCCTCTTCTGCACTGGGCTGATCGAGGGCTCGTGCTTGGGAAAAACAAAGATGCCCATGGAGCAGCACCAGGGGAAAGAAAGGGGGAGCAAACACCTGCAGGAGCTACTGCTGCTGCTGCTGTGGCAGAGATGTCTCCCCCTCAGAGAGAAACCTGCTGTATCCCCACAGGGTCTGGAAGGAAAAGAAAAGCTACAACTTAATACCAGCTCCCAGGGCCAGCTGTTCCTTTAAATCACTATCTCTCCCAAGTTTCCATCCCAGGGCTGTGACTGCCTTTGGTGATGTAGGTGGACCCTCAGAAAAGCAACCAGGGGTCGGATCCCCTTTGTTCTCCTCACTCAGACTGTCTCTTTTCCTTACCCCCTGTCTCCAGCCAGATGTGTTCACTGCCTCTTCTCCTTTGCCTTCACCCTGGTGTTCATTCAGCAATTCAATTCAGGAAGTTGATCCAGCTGAACTCCTCAGCAAGGGAAAAGAAAAGAAATTTCCAACCAGAATATGAGCACTGCCTTTGAACACACACACATGAAAACCTTCCTAATTTGTTTTTAAAAAAACAGAAGAAAGAAAGTGATTGAAGTGTCTTCATAAAATTTTCTTTTTATGTTGAAGAGAAGTGCCATAAAAATACCAACCTTCTAACACTGTAAATTGAGTTGTAGAGGAGATGATGCCTTTACCAAAGGAGGCTGTATGGGATTCATCATTGGTTCACTCTTTTAAAATAAATCAGCTGGCAAAGTTGTGACATGACCTACTTAATTTGTTGTCTTGAAACCTGATGAGCATTTAAAATTTTTCCCAAAGCCTGGAAAATGAGAGAAGGGGGGGGAATGCAGGCACCATATCCAAACCCCTGTGTTGAGATGCTGCCTTCTTTCAGACACTGCAGGAGTCAGTGGCTGCAGCAGCACTGCTTGGGAGAGGAAAGCTGGCTCCAAAGGAGATCCATCCATCACCATCCTGACTTTAAGCAGTTTCTAGCAGAGATTTGTTACATACATCTTGAGAAATTTCCACTGACAGAGATTTTACTCCACACCTGAGCAAGACATCTTCCACACCACTAAGTTTTTGCAGAAGCCTCCTCCCTTTCTGCTTTCAAGGCACCCTTTTCTACAGGTGACAGACACAGTGAGCAACACCTTCCTGCAGGAGACAGACACAGTGAGCAACACCTTCCCTCTCTCCATGCACTGGTGGAGCTGGAGGCTGTCACTGTTCCCAGCCCTTAATCTTTTAGCTCCCTGCACTTTCTCTCTTGCTCTCTTCTTGCTTCCCCATTTTTGTTCCCTTTCCACAAAATGTGGAGCCCAAACCCATGGGGTTTTATCTGCCAGGGTACACTTTAGTGGAGATGTTTTTGTCCCAATGTACCACAGCTCCAACATTGCCCTGCACCTGTTTCAGGTTCAGTGCATGCCCTCATGCTGTCAACCCACCCTTTGGAAAACTACCCACAACTCACTCAGAATCCATTTGACTCTGTTATTATTGTCAGAACCTAAGACTGTACAGACTTCCATATCCAAAACAACAAAAAAATAATCAAACACAGTACAGGTCCCTCAAAAATCCCAAATCTCCCCACTTTTTCCCAGGTGAGACATTGAAAAACTCCCCTGACCCCACCAGAAGCACAGCACTGCACCAAAAATGTGACTCAAGGGCTCCAGAAAACCAAAGGTTTGGCAAATAGGTCTTGGCACTTTGACTAAAAATGTTTAAGAGGTTTAAAAGTGTTTGGGGATTTTATCTGTAGGGAGAGAAATCAATTACATCTACCTGGCTGCATTTATAGCAGCTTAACCTTCTTTGAAATTTCATTTGTTCTCTGATTTGATAAGATTGTGGCCCTTTAATAAGCTGAAGTATTCATATCCTTATGACAACCTGGCACTGGAATTGTTTGCTTTAGCACTGCAGATTGCACAAGAGACATGAAAGGTTTCGGTGTAGCTGGAAAGTCACTTTTGATGAAATCACCCATCACTCCAGGGGCTGCATTCTTTACAATTTGTGCATACTGATGATCTGTGTCTTCAGATGCATTTTGGCAACCCTGTGCCATTTTCAGAAATCCATCTGGGACCCAGGAACAAAGCAAATGCACACTAACAGGAAGACAGAGCTGGCACAGCTACTGGGTGGAATTTCTTTAAGGAAGCTCAATCGCTTGTTCATTTTGCTGGCAGGAAAAGATAGGAAAATGAGTGTTTCTGTTCCCAATGAACTTGGTGATATTGTTAAATCCCTCAGACAACATATAATTAATGGCAAAGCTGTGGCAGAATTCCTTTGCACTTATCCACAGTGTGGCTCTCCCCCAAAACACAGATCTCTGCCCTCATTTCATACACAAAAATTGCCCAGATGAACAATAGCTCTAACTTTAGAGAAAAATCAGAACACTTGCCCTTATTTTTTTGTTTCAAAACTGCCAAAATTTATTATTATTATTATTCCATCAGTGGAAAAAGTGCATCTTTTCTTGCACTAAAACAGAGAAGCAGATTCCGTGCTGTGATATGGATTGGGAAGTGACTTTTGAAGAGAATTTTCTGGGTAATGGCTTGAGCTTTGCCCTGGAAACCCTGAAAGGGGAGGCCCAAATTGTGCCCCATACCTGGCAGTGGCATCCAGCTGTGCTCCCAAGGCAGCATGAGGGCACATCCCTGAGCCCAGAGCAGAGTGAGGAGGTGGCACTTAGTCCAGCTCTGATCCAGCCTAAATCTCCTCCATAGGTGCTGGTGAATATTTGAGTTACACCAGCCATGGATGTAGGCCCAGACTGCAAATCATCATTAATACCCAGCCCAGCTTTGCATTTCTTTTGGAGAAGAGCCTTGAATCACTGAAGTGGAGCCTTGCAGAGGAAATCCTCAGCCACAACAAAAGGATTTCATGCTTTATCTCCCCCTCTCAAGTATTTTAGCAGACAGACGGAGGATTTTCCTCCCAGTGACAACAATAACTACACTCATTGAAGAAAAATATGTGCAGCAGGAAGACCTACATTCCTTGTGTGAAAAATAAGAGTGGTCTGTGCCAACTGCATTTTTCAGGAACAACTCATCCACACGAAAAAATGGCTGCTGTGATAGTGTCCTGAACAGTGAGGCAGTGGCAATGTGCTATCTAACTGACAGACCAGAAAAGCAGAGGGAAAAGCAAGGCTCAGTCTTTGTTTATTCCTAAAATTCCATTATTAATATGCCCCTTTGACCCACATTTGAATGACTGCATGCTCCCCACTCCCTGGTCCTGCTGCTTTGTGTAGCAGCTGTACCTTATTCCTAACTTCACCATTCTCAGAAGTTCTATTACTTTATGTTTAAGAATCTTCTTGAAATAAATCCTGATGTCTTGGGCTCTTCAGGGCATGGATTTGGAAAGCTGGTGCTTCAGTCATTTAGGTATAAACTTAATCTGTATGCGCCCAAATTAATTCAGCTTACCTAAAGGGTATGGCTTAGTGCAGCCTGCTAGTCCAGACAACTGAATTGTAATGATGATCACAATAATGATGATGATGAAGAATTATTATTATTGTTGTTGTTAGTAGTAGTATTACTATTGGTTTCGTTACTTTTATTTTATTGTTATTATCATTTTTAAAAGAGAACTCAAAAAGGGGAATAGAGAGCCAGGGAATATTTCTTAACCTGAGATTAGCTCAGTTGGTTGGAGCATGGTTCTCATAACACAAGGGTTGCGAGTTCAATCCCACTTAAGAATTGGACTCCATGATCCTTGTGGATCCCTTCAAGCTCAGAATATTTTGTGAATCTGTGAACCTCTTCTAAACGGGAAAGAATTACAAGGACATCAGCCTCACATATGAGGTAAGGTAGCACCCACATTTTACAAAATCAAGTATTTAAAACACATGGAGAACACAATTCCTGCTTTTTACCTGAGCACTGTCATCTTCAGAGCAGGAGCCCATGGATGTTTCCCAGTTCCAGACTCCCTGATGGCATCGGTGCTTGTCCCACATCCAGTGGGTTTGCCCAAGTCACTCACGGCCATGGCAGCAAAGGGCAGTGTCTCCTTTAAACAAAGGTGCTTGTGGCTCATCCCCACACGATAGATCTGCAGGAAACACAGGGCAAAAGCAAAGGCACAAGAGGAGACTTTGCTGGTGTGCAAAGGAGGAGTGGCAGCACAGGGGCTCGGAGGCGTCAGCGCCAGCAGAAGGAGCAGAGGCTGAGCCATGCCAGTCCCCCCGAGTAAAAACTCTCAGCTCCCTTTCAGCCATTAAAATGAGTGCAGAGCAAGTCTGTTTGGACAAACATCAGCCAAAAGAAACCTTGGAGGCAGTTAGAAGGCTACTGCTTCATACAATATAGACCATGTTTCCAAACACAAATATTGCACTTGGCAGAGACACTTCTTTGCTTCATGAGTTATGTTGCACTTTTTGTTATGTTTAAGTTTGTGCAAGAGGTATAAATAGCTGGGCTGGTATTAAATGAGCTTTTCTTTTTTTGTTGTTGTTTTTTTTTTTGAAAAATATCAAAATGGTCCCAGCTCCTCATGGAACAAACACACACTATATTCCTGTGCCTGAATTTTTGTTGCTAATTACAGAAAACACCACGTAGCCGAAAAACAATGTTCAAGAGCCAGACGTGAAAAACACATCTTTCCTATATGAAGTCATTTTTTTCAGAAAGCTGTCTGGAGGAGGGCATTTGGATCACCATAGAACTGACATGTGTGCATACATGCTCAGTGGCCTCACAGAACAGCAGTTTCTGCTCCCTGTCCCAGCTGAGGAAGAGTGAGTGAGACAGAGGGACCTGGTTTGGAGTGTGGGTCACAACTGCTTTGGCTGATCCTGATTTCCCCAAGAGCAGAGATAACAGGCAGTCCTGGTTATGTCCTGATTACAGACACAAGATGACACTTCGTACTGCATACACTGATAATTATGGGCATAAGGCAAATCCCAGCAGCCATCCAAGCCTCTCCATCTCAGCATGAGAAGATACTACAACCTGAAGGCCAAAAGGCACTTTCATTCATTCTTTCATAAATCTGAGTGTGCATAAACCTGAGAGCACAGCAGGCCCCTCACTAGGCAAATCCTCACTGCTCCTTTATCACCAACATCTACCTGGTTTAACCAATTACTGCCTGAATGAAAAAAGAGTTACTTCTAAAGATGGATGCAGATTGAACTATCCAACATGGATACAACATGAAATTCTGTCTTAGATAAACCAGAGAGGGGAGTTCAAACACTGTTTAGCAAAGAAAAGGGTTATCAACTTCAGACAGCACAAAGGACTATCTATTCCCACTAAAGTCAATACTTATTTTCATTTGAAAAAAAAAAACTTACTAAATATTCCCAAGTTTTTTCAAAGTGTTACAAGCCCACCAAACCAACAGAGCAGACATTGATTGAAAATGTGAGATTAGTGATTAATTATCACAACTTCTACAGCCCACAGAAAATGAATAACGCAGTTGCAGGGGTGTAAAAGGGAATGGCACACAAAATTTTTTGTTAAATAAAAGATATTTTGCTTGTGAGTAGACATGGGGAATGTGATTATTCAATGTGTCATGCAGGACCTTTCCATCCATTCATTCCACCTCAGCAGTCAGGTGAGAGCAACCAAGGAGAGTCTCACCTCACAAATGCTTTGAGGCTCAGATGTTGGAATAGCATCAGCTCAAATGCTGCAGATTAACAGTAAAAAGTACAGGAAGAAACACAAAATCATTTTCTCCTCTAATCCCTCATGGTTTTGCTGATGGCCAGACCCACTCATCAGAAGCAGATGAGTGTGCACTGCATTACATCTTTAAAAATAGCTCATTGACTATTCCTCTGGTTATTTCCCCTTGTACTACTGTAGGGAAAAATATTGGTCACCAGTGTTACAGTGGCTGGTGGAACAGAATAAGAATTACTTTCAAAACCCCACAGAAATGTTGGCAATTTTAGCTCCTGACACCACTGCATTTCAGGAAGTGTCCAACCAGTAATAGTCATCCTACAGCACTGTGGCCAATCCCAGTTTAAAGGCTCCTGCTTATCTCACAATCAATGGTCCTCGAGCTCATTTTCAGTTCACATTTTTGGCAGTGAGAAGTAGCTTGTTTTTCAGCCAGCATGATAATCCCCAGAAAACATACTTAGAAAGAGCTGAGTTAGACTTAGGCAGCTCTGGATTCATTTTCTATGAAAACAGCATCTCCCAAAACAGAGGTGTGGGACCAAGCAAACACACCATGAACTAGAGAAGAGCCATTCCCTGTGTTTGCTTGCTGCCATTACTCATTTGGAAAAAAGTGTATTTTTAACAACACAGAATTAGTATGGGGTGGTGAACCTTAAGCTGTCATTAGAGGCTGCCAAATGAGCCAGTGGCCCTTGTGCTGGTGAGTAAAGAGGGGTGTACAAGAGCTGAAGAAACAAATAAACAGAGCAGGCAAGGGTGGCTGTTTGGACTCCAGCGTAGGTCAGTGGTGTGGGAGTGAAGAGAAACCCTGAGCTTTTTTCTCTCTGCTTTCACACCAGACACTGGTAGGGGTGCCTGGGGTCCCTGTCTGGACTGGCAAGATCAGCTCAGTTTGCTATTTCCCTGTGGTTAAACCCATGGAAACATAATTCCATTCATAGAGGAGCCCCTTGCTATTGAAGAAGCACAATATGAACGAAATTCAGCCTCTGGATGAATTAATCTGGTCAGTGAGATTCCTTTAAAAACCAGGCAGGTTTTTAGCCCATCAGAGCTGCAGAATGTATGAGTAGAATTTTATACTTAACATGTACTGTTTGCAGGGAGCAACACCACAGCAGGAGCTGGGCCTGGGACCCCTCCTGTGCAGCCTCCTGTGCATGCTCAGACAAACCTGGGTGAATCATGCCACTGTAAAATTGACATGCAGACCCTCTGTATGAATGGTTTGAGCTCTGTGACTGCCCCTGTGTGATGACTTCAAACATTCTCGAATATTCTCTTCTCAGTAACTTCCCTGGGACATCAAATGTGAACCAGACTCGTGACACCTCTCTGATGGTGGCCTTGCCAGCTGAGCTCAGACAAACTTCCCTGCATTCGTACAAAGAAATAAAAATATCACCCTTCAGTTCCTTTCCCCAACCTGCCCACAAAAGCCTAGCAGAACTTCTGCTAAAATTAAAATCTTACTCATGCATAAAGGAGGAGAAGAACGGAGACTGAGGAAAACATGATGTACACAGACTGGGCAAACATCAGCCTTGGTTTCTGTGTGGGGATAACCCAGCCAGGGTAAGTCCCTCTCTGGGCAATCTTACAGCTATATTTATGGTAGCTGTGCTTCTGCTACAGACTTTGTTTTCACATTTACACAGTATTTCACACCTTCTAACTCCATCTTCACCATGAATTCAAAATGGTCCATTTACTTTGAAGCATTACTTATTCAACTCCTCCTTCCTCTCCTTGGCTAAGATAGTTCTGTTAAGAAAGGTAACACCTTAAATGTGCTTTGACTTTGCTTTTTGTGCTTACTATGGACTGAAGAGATTAAAGTTTTCTTATCATTTTTCAAAGTGTAAAAGCATCATTATGTTAAACATATCTGTCAAAAGCAGCAACTGCTTTCACTTGCATATTGTTACCATAAAATCTCTCTGAATGATCCACAGAACTGACATTCTCACACAGGCAACAAGGACAAAGAGTATGCCATGCATTTTTGGTTTTTTAAGTTATGATCTAAAGGTAGAAAAAAAGCAATGATCCACCAATTTTTTCTTGACATTCTGAGCTTTCTCTCCCTCACTTCTCTGTGCAAAATAAAGAGGTGAAAGCAGCTCATAGCCTCCTTCCAACACCAAGTGTGTCCACTGCCAAGAAACAGAGGTGGGACTCACGTTCCCTCGTGTTTGCAGTGGCTGCTGCCTTTCAGAGGCTCAGTGTTTGTTTTCCAAGGGGAGGGAGTTCAGAGAGCTCACCCAGCCTCTCCCCTTGCCGTGCACACACATTCCTTTGGCCATGCACTCACAGGCTGCCCCCCTGCACCTCTAACTGAGCAGATTGTGCCTGACCTGAGGAAATTCTGCCTGAGATGGCTCCACTGGGAAGCTCTGCTGACTGACCCAGGTGAGCCTGAGGTCCATCATGTGTTTGAAAGAAGTTTCCCTGCACAACTCACAAGCACCATTCAACCAAAGCCAAACACTTGCCTTCTGTATCCTCCTACACGCTCCCTCCCTTCTGCACCAGGGACACAGGTCCATTTAGGTTCCTGGAGTTTAGCAGCCTGTCAAAAAGTTCCCAGAGTTCCTGCATTTTGTAGGGGCAGACAGTGCTGTGGAAACCTGGGAGTTGCACAGCTGAGCAAGGGATGGGCATCCCCCCTGGGATGCCCCACAGCCCCTCATATTTCCTGTCCTTCTCTCCATGCCTGGGTGCCACGTGGCTCCAAACTCCAGCATGCTCACGAGTCAGTGACATTTCCAGGGGAGAGCACACAGAGCACGAGGCAGCCATGATTTAGCTGGTGAGGAAGTAGTGATTTATATTAACATTTGAAGTAGGTCATTAAATATGACCCCCTCACTGCAAACCCCATGTTGAGCAAGATATTTTCTTGTAAATTATTTACCAGCAAGCTTTTCATACTTTTGCCTTGTAGATTTTCCATAACTGAAGTCAGGCTCACTCACATTTCCCAAGCCCTGGTAGCAGCTCTGCTTCAAACTGCAAAGACATCTGAAGGCTGCTGCAAATTGGTTGGGACACCTCAGCAAAGAAGCAGAATTTGGGACTTTTTGTGGCTTTATCTGCCCCAGCTCTGTGATAAGATGTATGAGAAATCCAGGAGGTTTTTCTTGGGGCACCCAAGTAACCTCTGGTTGACTTTCTCTGTCTGACACTGCTGGATCTCAGTGGATGGATCTCCCAGCTGCCAAGGAGGGGGCACTGCCCTTCTCTGAACCCTCAGCTCCATGGCCAGCATGATGCTGAGCCTGCAGGTGGGTTCCTGCCTGTCCTTGTGTCTGCTGCTCTTCCCAGGATGGCAGGACCTGCACCCCAGCCAGGGAAACTCAGATCATGCCAGAGGGCAGCAGCATGGGCAGCAGGTCAGGGGAGGTGATTCTGCCCCTCTACTCTTCTCTGGTGAGACCCCACCTGGGGGGGTGAATCCAAGTCTGGGATCCTCAGCACAGGAAGGACAGGGACTTGCTGCAGCAGGTCCAGATGAGGGCCTTGAAGATAATCAGAGAGAGGGCTGGGCATCTGTGCTGTGAAAACAAGCTGAGAGAGGTGGGCTTGCTCAGCCTGGAGAAGAGAAGGCTCCAGGGAAGCATTCAAATCTCTTCCAGTACCTAAAGGGGCTTTTAAAAATGATGGGGATAAACTTTGCAGCAGGTCCTGTTGTGACAGGACAAAGCACATTTTAAACTGAGGGAGGGTTGATTCAGAGTAGGTATTAGGAAGACATCTTTACAATGAGGATGGTGAAACACAGGTATAAGGTGCCCAGAGAAGCTGTGGATGCTCCATCCCTGGAAACATTTAAGGTCAGGTTGGGTGGCATTTTGAGCAACCTGATGTAGTGGAAGATGTGCCCACTTACCACAGAGGGGCTGGACTAGCTGGCCTTTAAATGTCCCTTCCAGCCCAAACCATTCCATGGTTCTGTGATAATGGAGCACCCAGAGCTGTTCTCCTTGGTGGGGAAACCCCAAATCCTGCTTGCACACCCTCCTCTGGGAGTGGCCATCTTCAATATGAATCTGCAGAATGCCTGTTCAAGGTGAAGAAATCTGGGAAACCAAAGCAATCACTGCAGTGCTCGTATCCCACTTTTCCCATCATGAATTAAGTTATACCCATGTCCTCCTGAGAAGCATGAACCTCACATCATCCAATCCAAACTCCCACTGAAATCCATGGAAGCAATCTATCTTGGGTTATGCCAGCCATGTAGGCCAGGCTTCAGTATCCAAAGGACAATCACAGCTGAAGACAAACAAGCTACACAGTTCTGTTTAATTTTGCCTTTTAAGAATTATTTTTCATCTGTGTAAGTAGAACTGTTCCTTCACAAATGAGGCTGGATCATATTGCATGCTGCTTTTGATAGCATGAGAAACAAAATGGTTGCATTTATTTAGCTGGCAGATTGCTTTCTCCTTCTATGGAGGGGAAAAAAGCCCCTATCAAAAAATCAGAATATTTTCTCTCATCATAAAGAATACTGATTTCTGATATTCTGAACATTTGATGCACCTTAGAGAAGAAGATCCTTATGAAATCAAATAATAAGCATCATTAAAGAATAAATGAATATTTAGATAAAATATATAGAGAATATATAGATAAAACATACATATTATATATATAAAATATAAATAATAAAATTAATAAAGCCCCATTCTTGTTTTAGAACCTGCCACATATGAGGTATCAATATTGAAAACATCCAGTATATTCACCTACACCACTAGTAGCTGGAAGAACATAACACTTCCAGGGAGGCAGATAATTTTACTTTTTTTTAAGCAGAGACTCATATAAACCACACAAGGGAAAATATTTGTTTGTGAGCATGTTTGTAACTTTCATTTTTAAAATTGCTCCAGCTTTTGGACAATTCCAGGCAACTGAAGTGGCCCTGGTTGATGCCAGTCTCAATCCTGCCTAGTGCAACCAGTGCCCAGCCACAGAGCCGAGAGCGGCGTGTCCGGAGCCGCCAGGGAGCGACTGAATGTGCTGGCACCCAGTATTGGGCTCTAGGTCCTTAGAACAGAAAGGAGTACGTGCTGAATTTCAACCTCCCCAGCAACACGGGTTTTGCACAGAGCGCTTTACTCTCGGTTCTTCCCCAGGGCAGGGTGGGAAGCAGCCTCGCTCCCCAGGGCTGCAGCCCCAGCTCCCGGCTTACACCCCAAACCTGGCGCGATGGCTTCATCCGGCAGAGCCCAGCAGCCCGGGGAGAAAACTCTGCGAGGGATTCACCTGCAGCAGCCCGGGGGAGAAAACTCTGCGAGGGATTCACCTGCGGACACACATGGGGCTGATGCTCTGCCCGGCTCGGACACCGGCCCCGCTCACACCTTGGCTACCAAACTCGCAGCGGCGGGCCGGGAGAGGGAATGGACAGCAAGATGCGGAGTTACTGGCTATGTGTGTCAGCTCCACGGCTGAAAGCGTGTCCCCGTCTGTGGTACCCTCCTGTGGCCAGGTCTGACATAGCAGCAGCCTGACACCTGCCACGCTCCGAGCTGGAGTCGGGGAACGGCTGGGCTTGGAAGGGACCTGACAGATCGTGTGATCCAACCCGCCTGCAATGAGCGGGGACATCTTCAACCAGGCCAGGCTGCTCAGAGCCCCACGCAGCCTCACCGCAGTGTTCCCAGGGATGGGGAACCCACCACCTGAATGGGCAACCTGTGCCAGTGTTTCAGCACAAACCTTCATCCGTATGACTGCCCTGCTCTGCAAGACCTCACCTCTGGTGATCACCATCCCTCTGTTCATCCAGAGCAACTCCAAGCCACCCAGAGCACTGCTGCCTCACCAGCTCGGTCTTCGACCCCTGGTTTTGGAGGCCTCTGTGAGCAGGGAGTTCCAAGGGTCTGGATGTCCCCTGGCACGGGGCTCAGCAGCTCCTGTTGCTCACTGGAGGCTTCCCAGAGGAGTGGAGCCGTCCTTTCCATAATCCAGCTGCTTCTGCAGCTCCTTTCCAGCTGTAGGTGTGCATGGGCAGGACCCAGAGCTCGCACGGCCATTCCACATTGCCAGCCACTGCCACATTCTCTGCTCCCAGCAAGCACAGCCCCTGTCAGCCCTTGGCAGGCAGATGCTGCTGTGCCTGGTGGGGCAAATTTGGGCTGGAAAACCAAAGGAAACGGTGTGGGGGCACTGGGTCCTCATCACTGCCCAGACCTGCAGCTTGCTCAGCAGCACTGGGCACTCCTGATTTTGAAGGAGGCTGAAGATGCAGGGGAGCCCAGGGGTGCAGGAGCTTTCCCACCTGGTTTGAGATCCCAGTAAATGGTGCCCCATGCTCCCTGTCTGTCATCTCCTCCACATTCCAAGCAAAAAGGCTGTTCTTGCCGAAGGGGGGGAGGGAGGAGGAGAATTGTTACGTTTTAACCTTTTTCCGACATGGCAAAGCAATGCCAACAGATGGAGCTGTACAGAGCAGACACTGCTCACTTTGGCAGAGCACAGAGGAAGCAGCAGCTGAGCATGGAATTCGAATTATTAAGCATAATGAGAGATGAATCATCTCTAAGCAGGAGACAGAC
This sequence comes from Irena cyanogastra, assembly GCA_013397155.1. NCBI lineage: Eukaryota > Metazoa > Chordata > Aves > Passeriformes > Irenidae > Irena > Irena cyanogastra. The sequence goes on along the minus strand of VWZV01008136.1, from coordinate 687,689 downwards.
TTTATTTACTATGCTCGAGTGAAAAATAAGTCTGTCAACAAAGCTATAGCCCAGAATGGGGGAATCCCAGGATTTCTCCATCCCTTCATGTGAGGATGTTCTGTCTCAGGAGAAGGAAGGGCTCATCACAGCCCTTCAGCACAGGCTGAAGCCTCAAAGTCCTGAGCTGAACTCACATCATCACTCACCAGAGCTTCATATCAAAAGGATATATCGTGCAGGACTTCTTCCTTCCCCCAGCCTAATCCCAGACTTCAAAGCCTGGACACAAGGGCATGGCACAGAGCTTCCACCCATCATCTCCTTGGAGCTGGATCAAAGTTCTCAAGGCCTCTTCCCTAACCCGAGGCCACAAGCACACTACGAACACTCCATAGCTGACCAGCCACCAGGAAAGCAGGGATGCAGGAGCAGTGGGCTATCAGGAGGGCAGAAAAAGGAAAGAGTCAACAGAGGGTGAGCCTTTTTGGATTTGTATGCACAGACAGTGAATTTGAGAGCTGCACTGTTTCACCAAGAAATAAACTTACCTTGTTTAGCTAAACTTATAAAGTTAAGAGCCCACTGTCAAGCTAGTGCATTTTTTTTCCTGACAAGATGGACTGAAACAAAATGTACTTTGGTATCCTCACTGGCATGTGACTAACAAGAACAAGGTCTTGCAGCCTATCTGCATGGGAGATAGAAATAATTAGAATATTTAAGATGAGGAAGAGATGTCAGCTCTCATTTGAAAGAATTTTTCCTTTTTGGTATTTTCAGGTAAGGAGAATTAGTTACCACAAAGGGAAAAGGGCTTATATCTTCTTTTCAGCTACATGAAAGGTTTCAGGAAAGAAGAAGCAAAAGCTTATGTGGTCTTTCTCCTACAAGCCCTGTTCAAAAAAGTCATTGTATCTAATTTACACCATGAATAGAAGATTTTTTTCATGGCAAAATTACATGAACATCGTATTGGTCTTCGCAAAAGGGCTGCATGAAGCAATATCTTTGATGGAGAATTCCCAGGGCAGAAAAAAATAAGCTCACCAGAAAGTACAAAAAGCAGGGATGGCTGCTCTGCCCCCTTCACCAGCTCCCCTGTTGCCAGCAGGGATTCAGTGCCTTCTACAGGTGATATTCAGTGTAAGACTGGCAATACATTACTGTGCAGGTGATTTTTACCAGTTGTGAAAAATCTGAGAAGGGAAAAATCTGAGAAATTAAATAGGCAAAAAACTGGTGAAAATAAATAGAAATAAAAATTGAGAACTTTTGTACCAGCTTAAAAGGTTCTCATTTGTGAATGATGCTGTTCTGTAATCACTGGATCAAACAATGCCTGGTTTCTTCCACATTTGTGCCAAAAGAGTTCACAGCAACCTACATTTCAGCCCTAACTGTGAAAAAAATCCTGTACAAAGGCTTTTTTGGGCATGGATCCTCAAGGGACTCATCAGCTTCCTTTCAACTCAGGAACTTGATGTATTTGCTTGTTCTTTCTAGCCAAACACTGTGGAGGCCAGTGGGCCAACAGGGAAAGAGCTCACAACTCTCCCCTGGAGGGAAAACCCCTCAAGCCATAACCACCTTTGTTAGGGTGAGGAAAAAGGCTTCTCCCAGCATGCCTTGCTCTGACATGCAGATTTGATTTATCCTATTGGCCCTTCCCCCTTGCTCCACCCCTGTGCCCTCATCCCATTGGCCCTTCTGCCCCTTGTGTATTAACAGTGAACTGTTCACCTGGTTTCTGTTTATCATTTTTAGTTGAGTGTTTCCTTATTTTTGAGTTCTTTCCTAATTCAGGTACCTCTCTAATGCTGGTCAAGATTCTTGAAACTTATTTGGGCATAACTATTCTTTTGATGTGCAAAGAAGATACTCAAAATAATGTTTTTTCTATCCATTAAACCTTCTTCCTGAGGAATTGACAGAATTGCAGTCATCTAATTGCAACAGATTGCAAACCATCTATCACACACCATTCTCTGCTGTTCTCTCATCGTCTTTTGGTTGGATAAATTTTCTTTCATGGACATCGTGTGACACATTGATACAATAAAATGGGGTTTGAAATAACATTCCTCCCCTCCACAGACACACAATTAGTTTCAAAGGCCATCATGGCACAACACTGATCATTAATTACCTCAAGCCTCAGCCTGTTCTTATCTCTCCAGAGGAGTTCACTGCCTCCAAATTTCAGAAACTCTTTCTTCCTTGGATCAAGAGTTGTACTTCACTAGGATTGATTTCCATAAAAATCAGCCACAAATTCCATTCTATAAACATGGTGATATTTTCCCAACAAGATCCATGGTGCATTGTAGCAGTTACTTCCAGGGATGGACTGGAAGCAGTAAGAGCAACATCCAACACAAAGAAGAATCACAGTGAGTGGGATGATGGGAGCAGTTTCATTCTACACCAAATTTAACAACAGCAAAAGACAAGTCTGTCTTCCCACCCCTCTTCCAGCCATGCATTCCTGCGTTTCCTTTACACAGTCATATAACTGCAGGGCCCAAAACCAGCAGCCTCCTGGCCCAAGAGAAAATTAATCTACCAGAAGAATATTTCCTGCATATTTTCTCTTTGGATATAGTCCTGAAGAGAATCATGGCTGCAGATGTAATTGATACTGGTGCCATCATGGGCAAACCAAACTCAACTAGGGGAACATTAATTTAATGCATGGCTAATTAAAATAGGTTTGGATAGCAATAGACAGAGGCAAATTAAAACAACACCTTCCCCCAAATCCTCTTTCTCAGGCTCAATGTTACTCCCTCATTCATAAATCTTGCACCCTCTCCTGCAAGAAGGACTTGTGGGGCTGTTTCTCACATTTTTTTCTCTCTCCTTGCTACCCATCCTGCTTCTCACAGCCAGGGCCTTTACACCTGTCCACATTAGAATACCAGACAAAAGAGTTTACTCTTAGTTACAAAAAGCAGCAGTATTTTCAAGTATGGACAATCTGATGTCACTTTAAACCAAATCTCAAGCTGACAGGGAGCAGGATGGGGAGATCTCCAACACAGAACTGCATTGTGTGGCTGTTATCAGTCACAGGTCACATTTTAAAGAAAAAATTCTAAAACCTATGTTCAATAGGATTTCTATCACAGGTACAGTACATACAGAAGATGTTACAATCCAGGCTGTTTTCCTGGCTTATTGGCACTTACCTGGGACACAGTGGTTTGCCACAGTGAGTTGTACCATGGGAATCCTTACCCAGCATTGTGCTCTGATGGTTTGTTGTTGATACCATTCACACACATGTACCTGGAGTGAAACCAGGGCTGCAGAAATTATCATCTTTAGGAAAACCTGTAAGTTATAAAACAGTGCTGAGAGCCCTTTAGCTCTTTTTAGCACAGTCATTGCTTGGCTACAGCAGATTATTTGCCTAGAGGAGTCTGTGGTTTGGTTCTTCCATTTGGCTTGCTGGAGCCCTACACACCCAACAGATATACCCAGATAATCCAAAAAATGAGTCATCAAAGCATCTCATACCAGCTCATTTCTGAAGCCTTCAGTACTGGCATTAAGGGACTCATAAAGTTTGAGTCCTCTAAAATAAATACCTCCAAATGACATCCTGGCTCCACTGAAGCTGATGGCTGAGCTCCAAGTGACCTCACTGGGGATAGGATCTCACCTCAGACACTTGCCTTCGTGTGATGCTTTCTGAAAATGGCATTTCACTTTGCAAGGCTTTTTGTTCCAGAAAGATGAGCTTAGCTGGTCTCTATCTCTGTGCCTTAGTGGATATTTGCAGCCATACAACATTATCACTGAGACCTTGGAGGTAAGGGAGGGTATGATGGTTTAGGCACAAGGTCAAGGAGAAGCAGGTCTCACCATCCCTGCTGCTCATGCTAACACACTTTATTTGCTTCATTAGGCACACAGGAATGGGTTCAAGACACATCTGTTGTGTTTAAATCCCTATCAGGTGATGCTAATGGTCTTTGCAGGGATTTAAGACCCAGGTTGTGTGGAATGTGTACAATCTAATCTATGTCACTGTAGAATCTAAAACAGTAAGTCAGTGCACAAGTCCTCCTTATCTCTCCCAATGGAGTAAATAATCAACCACAGGGCTCTTACAGTAGCAAAACCTCCCACAAGCTTTCCTGTAAAAAATGAGCAAAAAGAAAAGAGGCTAAGTTTTATTAATCAGTAATGCTGTCCTTAGACCCACTACCCGAGTCCTTTGCCACATGCTTCCATGTAAAATCTCAACACAATTTCTTGCAAGTTACAGGTTCTCAGCGTTTCTTGGCAGATCTGGCCTCTGATGGAGGCAGTGGCCCTTTGCCAACCTTCCTGCAAGGAATCTACAAAACCTCCACTGACACTACGTGGAGGCTAAAAGCCACAGAAATTGTGTTTGTCTTCACTTTGCTGTAAAACAAAACAAATCTTTCACATGAAAATCAAGGCTAAGGGAGCTGTTCATACTTTGTCTCTTCAAATATCCCTTGGAAGACAAGCCCTAATAGCATGTGAAGGATATTTCAATTCTTTGAAAACCCAGGTTTCTTGGTTACTGTCTCTTATTCTTTTTTCCTTCAAAATAATTTTGTTTTCCCTCAACCACTTTACATTGATTTCTGCTCTCCCCTGTTAGCAAATTTATTCTGTATACTCCGCTAACAAGAGCCTTCATTTCCCTACTTAACTACAGTATAAACTCCTCTTCAACTCTTCAATTCTCTCCTAAACCTTCTCCTATCAACCAAGCTGACCTAAAAACCAGGTTCTTTGCCTAAGTCATATTTTAATATGAAAAAGTGACTCTCTACTAAGAGGATGGGATGTCAGCCACCCAGAATTACACTGATCCCAATTCTGTTAGAGTGGCAAACCTTCTGAAAATGAGGAGATGGTGTTATGTGCACACACAGCACTATAAAAACTGAGGAGATGTTCAGTTATTTGCACACACAACACTATAAAACTGAGATGTTCAGTTATTTGCACACACAACACTATAAAACTGAGGAGATGTTCAGTTATTTGCACACATAACACTATAAAAACTGGCCCTGCAGTTCAGTACCTTTCAACAGATAAATCCTGCTACCACTGAATGACAGAACTCTATATATATCTCACTGACTCAAAGTGAACGACTCACACAACAAATAGAAGAAAAAGAAATCATTAAATTGCAAGCCTTCATTTTAACAAGCATGTAAATACACACTTGAGAGCTTCCCATCTAATCCTGCATCATTCTGCTCAAAACTGGGTTACAAAGACTGTCCAGCTGCACAATTACCATGTGCCACTGTGAAATATTGTACCTATAATGCCATAACCACCAATTCCTTTGGCTACTTTTTCTATATTCTGCTTTTAACTCAAATTTTAAGTAACAATAGCAGTAACCCCAACCTTAGCTAGTAACCCTATATTTATTACCAGCTTGGTAATAAATTGGCTTTCTTTTAGGCTTCCTTCTTTTCACAGCACCTTCTGTATTGTCCTTCACAGGACAATACATTTAATAAATTTAAATTTATTTAATAAATATTTAATTCAGTTCCCCTAAATCAGGTCCTCTCCTCCTCCATCTCAGTCAAATCTCTCATATGCCACAGCATTTCCAGAGGTTAATTTACAAGCAGAAAAGCATAGTCTTCATTTGTACAGAACATGAAAACTGTGAAGAGTTTTTATTAAAGAAAACCCAAACCAACCAACCAAAAAAAAAAAAAAATCATCCCCACAACTGGAATTCAAATCACCTCTTAAGTTTTTTTAGTACCACAAGTATCTTCCATAACTTGCTATGTTGGAGCTCTTCAAAATCACACATTGCAGGCTCATGCTGCTAAGGCACAGGAGCTAAGTGAGATAAAAATAGGTTATGTGCCAGGTTTGGTTTAGCCTATTAGAAACTTTAAGCAAGAAAATTTATTATGGCTGAAGACAGAATAGGACTACTCTGGCACTGACCTGTCTGCTAATCCTCTAGGACACAGAATTGTGTGAGTACAAAATCAACAGCACTCAAATTTTATTTCTATGTATTTCACTTGCTCACCCTTCCTTTATAATTACAGCAGCTATTGCTGTCCACTGTGTCATCTCCTCTTGGGCTGTATCTGCTCATGCCAGTGGCAATGGTTACTCATCACACACAGGGCTTACAGACCATGTCACTGCAGAGTCCCTCATCACCATTTACATTTCATAAGCCTCTTTTAAGCTCAAAATAGAACTAGTAGCACAATTAGACCCATAATTAAAGAAATGTAAGATATTTCATTGGTTTAAGTGGGAGTTTGGTAGGAAATTCTGCTCCTGTCAGTCTTCACAATTACTGATACCAAAATTCATACATGCTAAGATGCTTTTCTTCTCATACATATCTGTTGTAACTCTACACCAAAAAGAAGAAAAAAAAATGATTGGAGTATTGTATAGATACAAAAATAGAGTAAAAACAAAACACAAAAATCCTATGCTGGAATCCAAACCTCCAAAAAGAGAGATTAAGCAAGTAAGGGGAAGAAACAATTTATCAATTTACATTTTACAACATGTTCTACCATGCTTATGGCATGAAAGAGTAAATTTATGCCAAAGTTTCTATGATGTCAGTACAGAAAAGCAGAATAAAAGCAGGCTAACACTGTTCCTTTAGTTTTTCTAATAACAAAGCCATTTTCAAATTTGGGTATGTACAAACCCATATACATGATCTTCAATTTTTCACCCACTACACAGTGAAAGGTCTTTCATTTCCTCAGACCATGAGTGTACCACTGAGGAGCCAACCTCAAGCATTGTATTTCAGCACAAACTATTTCAAGACAGGCACATTCCACGTTGTTGTTGTGCAATGTGGAAAGCTGCTGGTTTATATTATTTACAGAACTGTACTCAAATATCTTCAACTATAGGGCTACACTGAGATCACAATTAAAAAAACACACACAGATGACAGTATCTCAATGTATGCTGTAGGATAATAGTGAAAATGAACTCAGGCTATTAAAAAAAATTTATTCTTTTCCATGAAAGATTGGTACTACAATCAATATAACCATTTCATCAGTCAAGTATGTCTGTTATAGGCAGGCACAATATTACAAAACAGGCAAGTACAATGCCTGATTAAGCGAATACGGTCTGAATATCTATTCATTCACTACTTCTGAAAACAGAATTATCAAATATCCACCAGGGAAAAAGATGAACTATTTTAGTTTCTCTTTGGCATACTTATCAGGACAATGAATCAATGACAAAAGTCTTCTATTGCTGCCAGTGCTGTGAAGGAAAAAGGACTGAATGGAAGGTTGTACGTCAGAACTCGCTTTCAGGCCTTGGGCAACCTGGCTCACATAGCCAAACTGGTGACAAATGACAGTTCAGCTGCCAATGCTTCACAAGGCAGACAAGGATTACATTGTTTTACACTGCAGGTTTGTTCAAGGTATCAAAAGAGTTACAGTAAATTTATGCACAGTACATACATATTACACACAGTTCTATAAATACCCATGCTGCGGCTGGACTTGAGGAAGTTGCTTTACCAACACGAAAGCTCAGGATCAGACCTCCCAGCAGCCACTCAATACACATTGCACTTTGCATCCAGTAATATGCTCATTTCTGTACCTCTCTTAAAAATAGATTTAAAGCAGAAGTGAAGAATAATATCGAATCTTTCATAAACTTTGTTTTCTTATTTACACTGTAATATTCCATTATACATAAAGACTGCATAACGATACATTATCTTCATATAGCTTTTTGCAATACATACAGCTTGGAGCTATTAACACCTTGGTTTGGGAACACAGATATGACCTATAAGACTATTTAAAAACAATTTGAGCCTTAATTTTGCTCTAGTTTGTTTCACTGAAACCATTCTTTGAACAAAAAAAAAAAACTCCTTACTGGAGAGGAAGAAAACCCTCATGTTTAAATCACCTCTGGATTTCCTTAAACAACTAAGAAACTTAGAAACCATAATCATTTTTTGCATAATTGTAAAGCCACTTAAAAGGCCCATTACTTTTAAATTTAGAATATGAATGACAATTGTGACCATATCTTAAAATTATTTTTTCTTAACTTTTGGTTATCTTTCAACACAAAAAAATGAAAATGCAATAATTAATCATACATGATCTTTCCACAACTAGGGAGTGTTCCTATTTTATTTGTGGGATAAAATGAACATGCACACAACCCCCATTCACAGAGTGAGAACATAAACTACAGCAGCACTTGTCTCAAGTTGTGGTGCACATGGTTGCAATACAGAGTATAAAACAAAAGCAGAATTTCCAACATCTGTTAAAACACAAAAAAAACCACCTTATTGTACAAAGAGTCATTCACATTCTCTGCAATGAAGTGAAGAATCAGCTGCTGTCTGGACTCTCCAGCCTGCAAACTCCTCCTTCTATTGCCACGGACTGTCCTGCCACTGCTCCAGGAGGAAGTCTTGAAATGTGAGTCTGTGGAAAAGTCAAGAGAGTATCATGGACTGAGAAAAGACAAAATTAGGCAGGTCAAAGTAAGCTTGTAAGTACTGAACAATTAAGCTGTCCCCTCACTGAAGTCTGAGGACAAACTACAAAGCAACTTGAAAAGCAACTGAGATTCTTTTTCTATTTTGTTTGCATTGATGTGTAACACATGAAGAGAAAGACCATGACAGATGCACAGAAAAGGTAAATTAGACAAATCAATGCACTGAAAATAGAAAGAAATACCCAGAGTGAAGACAAAGGAAAATAATTCTGGTATTTTGTGGTTTATAGGTCTATTCTGTAGTCTTTACTACCACATACAGAACTACACCTTTGAGAAACCTTGGACAGAAATAAATACTTGACAAACTAACACTTCAGAGCATAAAGCCACTGCAATGATCAGGATGCAAGTAAGAAATTTCTCTGCATAAAATACCTACTCATCCACCTAAAAAACTCCAAAGACTTCCTCTTGCCACCTACCAAACAAAGCAACCCAAAACCAATCATGTTTCTGCAATTTTTTCCACAGAAAATTTTAAAAGCCTTTGAGAAGGCACTGGAATATTTCAGCCAGGGAGTGGGTACGTTTGTCTGTGCACACAAAACTCCAGCTTATAACTGAATGGTAACTCAGTGACCCTAAAAATCTGTTAATGATCCTTTATATACTGGGATATGTTTCATAACTGATGGGCAAAAGCATCTGCTCATGAAAAGATACTTTGACTTACTGTTAAGAGTAATGACTTTTTATCCCCCTTTGTACATTTTTTTACACTCTGAAAACTGCTCATGTTACATTAAATTAGAACTAGAAATGATTCCTGCTATGGTATAAAGCTCACAACATAATGTTGCTGGCATTTAGAAACTACAGCTTCCTGTAAATGCAGTCCACCACATATTTATTTGTACATACACTATTCCATTTAAAAGATTTAGTTGTTGCAAAATGTATAACTTGCAATGAGGCAACAGGTTGTCACAAAAAGTACAAATGTAAAAGTTGAGTAAGAAAAATTTGCATCAACTGAGCAGAAAGTGATTTGAGACTCTAAACTCACTTCATTCATTGAAGAAACATTTTGTGTCTCGGGACAGCTTTTTAAAATTCCTTTCTTGATAAGGGGTGTATGCTGGTGCCTGCATTTAGGTGGTCTTGTTTTCAGTTAAATCACAGAATAAGATTAAATTAAAAACATATCAATGTTTTCATTTTATTGCTAAAACTTTGATCTCTGTCTTTCCTGCTTCATATATGAACATGTTCCCACTTTCAGAACAATTTCAGTTACAATTGTGATTTACCACTCCAAGAAGAAAATAATCTGTTTAAATATGTTACAGTTTTCCTCAAAATGTAACTGAGAATTTTTCTGTAGATGTCATTTCACAAATTAAAAAAAATAATAAAAAAAAAAGGAACAAAATCAAGTGGAAGAAAGGTATTTTTTATCCTATGACTGACATATCCATGATATTTTCCCAGGTCTGTAAAAATTTCTAAATCAAAAGGATGAGAGCATAAAAACAGCACTGTTGGATGGGCATGATAGCAAATTTGTTTCCTCAGAAGAAGAATGCCACTTGTTGTTCAGTGAGGTACTGCAATCAGAGCAAACCAGAAAGTTAATCCTAATAATTTTTTGAGCAAGGGAAGGAAAATGTACAAGAGGGGATAAGCAGGCAGTCACTATCTGTTAATACATCAGCAAGCAGCTATGCTTAAACAGCTGCCCCAAACACATTTCCTAGAGAAAACCTCATTTCCTGTGTCAGGAGGAACACATTTCCCATACACAAGACCCCAAACCACTATACACCAGCATCTGAAGATTTCCATTTACAGAAACACTGGAACCACATATAACAAAGCATTTCTTAAAGCTTTTACTTGCTTCCTGTTTATTTGCATACTTTCTATGATGGAGTAAATACAAGTCTGGTTTACAATACTTTTTATTACTTTCACCATTGGTTGCCTTGGGTAGAACAAAAATCAGACAGATCTAAGATAATAATGTTTAAGATGTTACTTAATGAATAATTTGAATGAAATAAATAACACTGCCATGCCAAGACAACTGCAGAAAACTCTCAAGCAAATTCTTACATTTATATCTCCCTTGTTCTTAACCATAAGAACAAACTCCAGTAAATAAAAAGAAATATCAAAGAGCACTGAATATTTTTAAATGAACCACAGAGCTTATTTGTAAAGTTTGTTATATTTTTATATCCCAACATCATATTTTACATTAAGTCCAGATTGTATAGGCAATTAGGTTTAGATTCTAGAAACTTAAAAATAAAAAAGCAAACAAAAAAGAAGATCAGTGGAAAGGTTTTAATTGAACTCGATTAGTCTGTCAGCTTTGCAAGCTGAATGAACCCACACCTGGAAGAAATTGTGCCTGAGACCAGAAAAAAAAAAAGGAAAATAAATATTTTTCCTGAATTAGTCCTTCACTCAACTCCACTGAAGCCTCTTTTTGAGGAAAGTGTATGTCAAAGAATGGTAGATTAAGAATGATGGAATTATCCATATCTTCAGCTTCATATATAGGCATTTTACAGTCCCAAGAATATTCTGATTTGCTTTGCCTTCCCAGAGAAAAGCAGGGTTGGTGAGGGTCCAACAGGAGATGAGGTACCAACATCTGGGACACCAGTCAGCCCCCACAGATTTTTGCTGCAGCTTAGAAGAGGAAGCTCTTGCCCACAGTTCCACAGGAGAAAAGGTAAATGCTGGAAGAAACATTTGATCTTTTGCTTCCTAGCCCTCTAGAAAGCCCCAGTGAGCTAACTAACCTTCCCATGCTGATTCTTGCTCCATCTTCTTGACATCCACACATACAGAGTGTTTCCCTCTTCCCCTCCTAACCAAACCAACATTGTGGAACTGCCAATCCCCCTGACCCCAGTGCCGCAGAGATTGGAATGCTGCTCTCTCCCAGTGCTTTCTGATGCACACTGCAAAGTTTCCTACTACTTACAAAACTAATAGCTCTTTCTGCTCTGGAATACATGGAATACAACTACTACAGGAACAATATATAGTTTCATCTTTTTGACTTGCATTATTTCATGTCTCATACACAAGGATTCTGAAACAACCTTGAGACCAAGGAACATGAAAAAGGCTTTCTTTTAAAGAGCTAGCCTCCTCCTTCTATTCACATAAAACTATCAGTTTGTCACAACAACTTAGAGAATTTTTCTTTCATTAAAAGCATAAATACTATGTAAAATGAATATATAAAATTTAAGCCAAGAGGCAGACAGTGCTGCATGAGAAAGCTGAAATCAATCAAATGCTGCCAAGAGGACAGAGTACAACTACCAGATGGCAGCACATTCAGTTCTTCAGCAAATCTAGGGAGTACTTCATGTGTTTAGCACTCTTATTACACACTCAGGATGTGCTTTAGACAGAGTATTTTATAAAACAAACTTTTTCCATTCATTACACTATAGAGATGAAATATAATGAAAGACCAAGGATACCATATCCTTCAGGGAATTGCTTTCTACAGCTTTGCTCCCTGAAAAAAAAAAAGACTACCATCAAACTCACATATTCTTTAGAAATTTGGAGCCTTCTAGCTGGGTATACACTTCCACCATCAGAACCATCTGACCATTCATTCTGAATTTATTTTCTAAGCAGGAAGAGCCCATTTTGGCAGCAACTCTGCTGCTCTGTCTCCTGGTAATCTCTCCTCCACCATGGTTTGTATGTACACCTGTAGTATGGCAGGAGAAGGTGCCCCACTAAACACTGGCAACTGCTGCTATCAGAAAATGCCACGTGCATCTTGTTTGGTGAAACTTTAATAAAGAAAAAAAAAGAGGAAAAATAGAAAGAGAGGCTCTGGAATATTGTCCTTGTTGGGAAACAACAGAAAGACACAGTGATGGGGTACTTCTGGTCTCACTGCACTGAAAATAATGATTTTACATACAAGTTGCTTAGGAAGTTAACAGTTTTCCAAGCTCAAATTCAGTCTGTGGGTAAGTATATTACTATAAACTATTTATGTATCTAAATCACTCATACCTGTATCAAGACAGCCTCAAGACACCAACCAATCATCTAATCAGCTCAGCATCCCAGGGTTTTGTAGAGGTATTCTAAAACCCTGTCACACATCTTCAAATGTGATTTGTATCATTGTGAATTGCAGGCACTAAGTCAGGTTGTTGCATTTATATTTGCATACCTGCACACACATTCCCATCTTCCCTATTCCACTCTGTCAGCCAAATCCAAGGAGAGTTCCAGAACTACTGGCTTTATGCAAGAACCCAACCCAAAAAGTGAACTTCTCATCTCAGAGCCAGTTAATTTCCGTGAATGTCTATGATCCAAACATTTTAACCAGTATCATCTTAGCACTGAAGGTTATTTCCAACCAATAGAAAAACTTTATTTTTATTGGAGAACTGGATGGTCCACTGTATGCAAAGAGTAGTTTTCAAATGAAAATTTCTGACTGATTTCCCAGTCTCCAGACAAGAGTGAAGATTAAAGAAAATAAGTAGAACAGTGACATGTACTTCTCCTGTCTCATGAAGTTAAAAGACTGTCTCTGTAGTCTGGAATGAATGACTGAATTATTTGACTTCGTATTTCTGCTCACTAAACAGGCTCAGTAAATTTTTCCACTAATTTTCAAATTAGAATTAGGATTCTTCCAAGATGTGTTCCTTCACCCAATGAGCACTGGAAAACTGCCCTCTTCCTGACAAAGGGCTTTCACAGACCTTTCACTCACAAAGTCAAATACAGAAGCTCATCCTCAGAAAACCAGCAACAATCACTACAATCAGTGTTTGTCACATGTATCACTTCAAACACAGAGGGAAGGACTTTGGCTGAGTTTTACAGCATCAGTAAAGGCAAATAAATCTGATGATGACAGCTTACATCTCCACAGCAAAAGTGAACTGGAGATGGTCTCCCTGTCCACCACGTTTGCTCATACTGGCAAATGAAATTAACTGTCCAAGATAAAAGTTTCTGTTTGCACATTGCAACCACAACATTTGGTGTGGACAGCAGTTGCTGCTGATGGATGTTTTCAAGCACACTCTCCACTGCTGCTGCAATACGCCTTGCAAAGCAATGTGAATTTGGTTCATTTGAGGATGGAAAGAACGGCTTATGTAGCTTTGCATTATTAAAACATGCCATAACACAAAGCTTAGCAGTTCATGTTTTAAGAAATGAGTAGCTGCCAAAAAGAGATTTAAACTGGCAACTGAATTGGACTATGTTCAATATTGCAACTGGGCTTTTTAAATTTGCTGTCTAAGTCATCCAGCTGTTAGAAGAACTAAAACCTGTGAGTCTGAACTACTACACAAAAATATTGCAACATTTACAGTAACTGCCAAAGTTTGCAACATTTATAGAGATCATACAGCAGATTTATAAACACTAAGAAATATAGCAAGCTGATAAATTATTTCAAATACTTACATAAAATAAATCGCCAAAACTGCATTTTGCTGGCATTGAGACTGGATCTTGCACTGGGAAAAAAGGATTTTGACTTCAAATACTATTGAAAACAAAGTGAGGAATTACCTATCTTCAAGCAGAAACATCAGCCACCACCAGCTACTCTCAATCATCATGACAAGACACTGGTCAGATCCAGGAAAAATTAAGTATCCCAGCCACTACACTTTATGCATACAGAATACTGCAGGACTTGAGTAAACAAATAATCTGCAGACCCTGCCTGAGATAAAAGGGCTCCTGTCTGATTATGCACAGATACATGACATTAAATCAAGGAAAGGCTGCCTATCCATAGCCAGAAGCTTCAAGAGATGCTGTTGGTATGAGAACTCACATTGCAGGCATACGCTGCACTCTCATTTTGCATTGAAGAATTTATTTTCCTTAGAAACATCCTCCATTGAGCAAGCAGACATGGAAGAAGAAGGTAAGAAGTCTTTCTAACCAAGAAAAGTCAATTAACTTGTGCAACCTAACCATTAACACCCTTTCTTTCCATTCTTCATTTTAATCTAAAATCCCATTATGGGCAAATTGAAGGAATTACTTCTTCCCACCCCAAAATACATGGCAGAAGGTCTGCAAGCCCTTTGTGCAAACTAGCACTGAAATTGCTCTACTAAATGCTACACAAACTGTTAAGACCTAAAGCATTGCACATAGTCCATGACAGTATGGACAGAGCTGCAAGAAGCAACACCTTAGAGCAGAGCTACTTCCACAGTGGTGACAACAAAAATGCTTAAGCACTCAGAAAATAACCTAGTCAGTTCAGGAAAACAGGAAATGACAACTGAACCCTGTCAGAGTAATGTTAAAGAAGTCAGCTCCCAGTAACAGGGTGACTTTCTTAGCTGATGCTATGAACAGTTGTTAGACCTATTATGGATCCATAAAAAACCCCAAGCATCTGGAAGGTTGTTCTGAAGACCAACTAGTATGTCAGAGAGAGAAGAAAATTTGGACTGGAAGAAGAAATAATTGCTTATCAGAAATCTTAAATTCATATCAAGTAATTCATGAGTCAGCAACATGATAACCAAAAAAAAAAATCTCCTCAGTTCATGCAGTTATTTAATCCCCCAGTTCTTCCTTCAAAAGTCACAACCTTTGTGGATGCAGCAGTTACTGCTACAAAAGGAGCTGTGTGAATAGAAAGGGAACCCACAAACTAATATTTTCTATCTGCTTCTATGCATTTTCACAGCTGCAGCCGGAAATTTCCACTGCAGCCCAAAATATTCCAACAGCTAACTAAGGGATAGAAAGAGTTGAGCATCAGCTACTGTGACAATTCTACCATCACAGAGGTGGTGACACAAGACTTCTGCTTCAAGAGATCTTGGGAAGCCCATTCATCTTCCAAAGAACAGGGCTGATGTTGAAACAATCTATCACAATATTACTTCAGGAAGGAGGTTTGGCTCCAGCAACTCCTAAACCAGAGTGTGTTTGCCCCTTAAGCTCATGATAACTGAGGCTCCCAAGCACCAGCCTGGCTTAGGTGCAACACCAGGTGGTGAAGGTTAGTGCAAGAAGTATAGGAAAGAACCAAAATGTTCAGATTAAAAGATTGTGTCCTTCCACATCCAATTTGTGACAAACACCAAGTGGCACACTGGCACCAAGTGATTATGAAACTGCTTGTGTTGAGAAGGATGACAAGAAAATAAGAAAAGCACAGTTGAACCAGCTAAGATATGCCTTGATTAGCTGTTTGTGTTGTAAAAATCTGAGGGAAGCCACTGGGACATCCACTGTGCATGTGCTGGAGGTGACATGTCCAGAGTTATGAGTGGTGGAGGAGCTAAAATAGTTCCAACATCCAGAAAGAGCTGATAGGACACACAGCCAGAGGTGACTGTGTCAGCAATAAGATGTGAACTCAGTTCATCTGGCAAGGCCATGCAGGATTTTTAAAGCAACATTCAACTAAACACTTTAATTCAACAGAAAATGGTGACTTTCCCAGGCAACTGGTTTTACAAAAAAAAAAAANAAAAAAAAAAAAAAAAAAAAAAGACTGGACACCTTTCCAGAAAGTATGCTTTAAATCAAACCACTGTTAGTGCACAGCTCTTGCAGGCTCAGCCATTGCTGCAGTGAAGCTAACATTCAGGCAGTCTGATCTGAAGGTGAGTGGCCAGCTGCAGAACCCTAAACTGGGAGCACACAAACCCCTGGTGCAAGGGTACTTCCAAAGCATGCTTGGAGAGCTCATGCTGCTCGAAGCCAGAAGCACAGCAGGTCACAGTGTAAAAACCACTCTGATTCCACTTTCCTGATCCACTCCTCTTTCAAGGAGCTGCTGACAGGTAACTGGTTGTCTCTATGTCTTGAACACACCAGTGACTGCAGGTGAGCTGCATCTACCTGGTGTTTGCCCGGTAAGAAAGGAATCCTGTACCTCCACAGTTTCCATCTGGGGTTCAGAACCACCATTTGTTAGGTCCTGTTATGAACTGCATTAACCTCCCATGCCCAAAGAATTACTAAGATAGTAAAGCAGGTTCCTTTTCTCCTTAGTATGTACTCCTTTATATGATTCTAATATTAGTCTAGTAAAAAACCGAACCAGCTCAAAGTCAGCCACTGTGACAACCCCTCAGTTTAACAATGAAACTCATGTCCCAGACTGATGAAAGAAATAAAACCTGAAGGTCTTTACCACCCTAGAAAAACAGGAAAGCAAATGTTTCCTTACAAGCTGCTGCCTAATCATTTTGCTATGGTCCTCATAAACAAGTGATATTTTATACTTTTATGAACTCTTATCCCATTATTCTTTCATGGCAAGCACTCGAAATTAACTGTAGCAAAACAGTCACTCTATTAAAGAACAGAGATTTTTTTTCACTTGCAATACATTGTGTTCTATTTCAAGCCCAGTTTTCCATCTCTAACTTAGTCCTAGTTGTAGCAGAACAAAATTCCAGCTTTTATGACAGAAGACTTTTTTTGATCAATAGAAGTCAGCAGCAAAAGCGTTTGTGGTTTTTCTCTGGAAAGCATTTGTGGCCACAGACTCAAAGAAGGAAGAAAGGGAGGGGGATTAACTCTTCAGTGAAGGTCAAAAACATAATTTAAAAGTGATCCAAGAAGAGCAGCTGTGTCTGTCAGCACAATCAGGATTACCAGCTGGAGAATTTACCAGCAGTATGAAAACAATGCACACCAGATGTCAAATGTTGCAACTGTGAGTAGGAAAGCAACTCTGGGCATGGCACTGTCATGTTAATACTCATTACCAGACAGATTTCATATTTAGCATTTATTTATTAATTACACACTACCAGGAAGAAACAATAAAATTTTGAGCTTCACAGAGGCAGGTGTGCACACTGGAAACATTTATTATCCTTTATTCTCAGTTAATCTTTCACTGCAAACACAGACAATGATTTTAAAGCTAACTAGCAAATACCAGAACATCTGTGGCTGAACTTGCTTTAGTTTCACTCAGTTCAATGTGAGCTTTTAAATTCATTTTGGACTTTTTTTTTTTCAACTAAACCTGAAATAAATATTAAGAAAAAAAGTAAAACCACACTCTCTTCCATGTATAGCTATCTGGAAAGAATTGTAACTAAATTATTTAAAAGTGAAGCAAATACTTCACTTACACCTCTACCAGCACTTCCTTCATCAGCTGCTTGTTCTCTTTCTTGTCTTTTTTTTCCTGCACATTTTATACCTTGAAGATGAACTCATCCACTCCAGTGCTTGAAACAGTGTCATAGCAGTTGTGCTATGTAAAGTAAGTGATGCTGATTTTCTTATTTTGTATATTCTTGTATTACCTTGGACACATTCCCCTTTGCATTAATGTCTACAGAAATCATGACTGTCTCTGCTTGCAGCTTCTCCCATGTTCATTCCTGTTCTCCAAACATCCCTCCTAAATGCTCCAGTTGCTGCACTACAGTACTTTCCTTTTTCTCCCTTCCATGCTCTTTTCCTAAGAATGGATGGCTCATCCACTTGGTTAATCCCTACTCCCTGATCACAATGTGACAAAATTTTCCAGTTTTCATTGTTAAATTCAAATTTAATGTAATATTTTTCTCATTAAAAATCAATTACAAGGCCCCAAGAAACTGAAAATATGGATGGTAATACTGGAATTATTTATCAGAGGCTATTCTAGGAACTTGTTTGAAGTTTGTTTTATATCTTCCTTGATGGTGCAATTGCTTTATCCAAAGGAAGACATGCCCACAGAAAAATATGGTACCAACATAACTGAATCAAGATGAACAAAGTTATTCAAATACAAATACTGTCAGCAGAGGGAATGGACATGTGTTTGTGACACCTTATCCTGACATGGAACAGATGTTAGTATGGGGTTGTTAACTGCTGCAATTAAAAAAAGAAATTAGAAATGCCTAATCAACTGACATATTTAACTGCTTATGCAACCATTACTACTTCTGCTCTCTTACAGAAAGAAATTTCTTATATATTTCATTATCATTAATTCAAGTTCTCCTTAGCTTCTGCAATCATCCTCCTGTATCAGAGCCTATTCCTCATGGCTTACCTTAGCTTTGCCATCCTGTGCAGACATGTATCCAACACACATGCTCTCTGTTGTATGGCTCCACAGAAATTCCACTAAAAAGGAAAATGCAAGAAGTTACAAAAAGGCTTTAGTTTAAAATTCAAGATGGAATTTAACAACACTGGTGTCTTGAGGAACAAATACAGCAAGGATAAAAAACAAAGAACAAAAACTACTTAGCGGAGCAATTAAATCTCAAAAGAAACAGCTATCAGACAAGTAAGATTTTCCAGAGTATTCACAGTCACACACTGCAGAACTACTACCCAGAATGAGAATGTTAGTTGATGTGTTTCTCATCTTGGAGGCTCCATATCATCAACTCCAACTGCAGTTAAAAACTGGACCAGCTTCTGAAGCAGTGGCCTGTTCCACTCACCAGTAAAAGCTGACAGAACTCGCATTTGCCTGCCTTGAACCCAGACAAAAGCACATGCAACAGCCTAAAGCCAGATGGCTTTATCAACAGGTAAAGGGGGATTTGTGCCTCAGCTGCCCAAGCAGGATACAGGCAAACAGGCACAAATAGTCAAGTCTGCAAGATGGGAACTGAAGATATAGAGCAGGCAGGAAAGACATCTGGTAAAAGCGAAATTATCCTGCAGAAAAAGGAGGAGAGGTGTATGATGGAAACAGAGCAACATGCACAGTAAGAAAAAGATTTCTGGCAAAATTAGAGGAAGTCCTCGATTCAAAAGTATGCTGAATTACAACAGCAGATGCAAACACCCCCTTTCTTTGTGGAGAGTGTAAGGAGCACCAAAGGTAAGAGAGGAAAGAAAAATGAAGAAGAAACCCCTGGCAAGGCACTCCCAGGTCTGATTACAACAGTTTGTTGATTACAACATCAGCTCTCTGGTGCTGCATTCACAGCTAGTTTAGGATATCAGTGCTAGAGACCAACTGTCATGCTTGCAGTGACAATAATTAATAAAACTAATCACTGCTCACACGTATTGTTAATGCCTGTTAATGCAGTAAGGTGCAGTCCTGGAGTCTGAAAGTGTTCTGATTTATCAATTGTTTACAGCCTGTTCCAGTAACCTTTAATTGCCTGATACATATGCAGGTATCTTTAGGTACACAAACACACTCCTACTCAGCTGCAACACAAAATTCAGACAAAGAGCACATTATTCATATGTTCAGCTCTCTGTCAGTGGAGCTTTATAAATTGCCACACTGTTTTCTTCCTGCTCTCTGTCATGGTCATTTTTCTTTGTGTTCATTAAGTCCATAATTTGGAAGGGAGGAAAGAAAAAAAAATAGCTGATCAGAATTCAAGGCATTTCACAGAATTATGTAAAAGGCTTAAAAAATGCACTGAAGCACAAATTCTTCCTCTGGATTATGGGAGGTTTCTTATACAAATTACACAAGATGCCACGAACAGACTTTTCCACATATTGAGAGTGGCTTTCACATACTTCAAAAAAAGCATCAATAGATGGATTTTAAACTTTTACTCATTCCTACTCCTCTGTTCCTTTAATGTGACTGATGAAGGTCAGCCTGCTGAGCACACTTATCCTTTGAACCACGTCTCCATGCATAGCAATTAAACCAGAGCAGGAGATCAAAGGTTAGATGATCCCAGCAAGACTTGAAGATTCTGACAGATATGCAGATATCATCATAAAAGAAAAATGAACTCCATCGAGGTGTGTGCTCTGCTCCCCCATAACAGATTTGCGAATGATATCACCAAAGGTGAACCAAAAGATTTCACAGAGTGGAATATATCCAGCACCATCAGTGTGTGCTCAAGGGGCCCAACCTCTCTGTGGCACCTCAAAGGCTCCACTGGCAGTGAAACCATTTTTTTAAAAGACAAATTTAATCCCATCTTTCAACTTTGAGAAGTTGGGAAACAGCTCAGTACAAATAACCTCAAAATATTGTATCTTTGCCTTTGATAACTACCAAAAGTAGCCAGTTCTAAGACAAACCTTAGTTCTGGTTGGTCATTACCAGTAGTGAACTATAATAAAAATTCTAAAGTACATGTGAAATATCTTCAGATAAGTGTATTTTCAACCATTTAATAAATCACTTCCTTGCCATTTGTTTCAATATTAAAAAGAAATAAAGATGATCCCTGTAACAAAGACATGAGAGTTCCTTATTCTATACACAAAGTTTTTCAGTATTAACCAACTTATTTTCAGTCCAAACAACACAAATACTCCATAAATTTGTGTATTATCTCTGCATTCATTATAAGGCAGGAAATTTTCATGGTACAGAAAAAGTACTGTGTTAACAGTTAATCTCAGTGTTATTTCAGTGGAAAGAAAACCAAAAATCAATGGACAAATACTTATGATGTACAATACATGAGGATTTTATAAATTAATTTTTGAGGAAAAAATGCCAACTCTTCATTAAGAGAGTATGTTCTCTTACATGAATGACAAACATTGAACGAATAGAAAAAATTCTCTCACTTCCAAATCTCAGGAATTGAAGGTTACATTGATCTTGTTTGTTCTTACTTAATCAGACTTGTATTTTAATTTTCTTAACTCTTTTTTTAAGGATAGAATTTACGTGGCAGGATGCCGTTGCTCTAGATAATGTCACAATTAGGTAAATAATAATAAAGCAGAGTATTACACAAAGGAAAAACACTTTAACTCTGGTAACATAAAGCCAATCTATACTAGACAGGTCAATGTGACCTGGGTAAATAAACACATAGCTCCACATCTGAGGAGCAGCACAGGAAAGGAGATGGCACAAGTGTCATCCTGAATTAATTCATATGCCCCCAATCCCAAATTCCTTCCCTTAGAGAGGCTTTACTGTCTCAGGGTTGTATTTCCACCCTGTTCTGCTCATAGTTTACAGCTTTCAGTTCCCATCTGTTTCTCCCACACAAACCATGTGACAGTTTTCCATAACACACTTTTCTGCTGTAAAGCAGCAAGATGGGGATTGAGTTTCCAGGACAGAAACAGGGATGAAGGGATGTAAAGCCCTTTTAGAACCAGCCAGCCACTGGTAGAGATAAAATCCAGGTGATTTCAGTATGAGCAGCAGAAAGTCCTGTTTGGTGCAAATGCAACAGTAACTGTGACTTATCTAAACCCATTTTCCTGGCCATTACCAAGAATAAACAACCATAAACAACTTTCCTCACAAATTTTAAGCGTATTCTCCAAATCCACACATTTTCTTATGCAAAAAAGAAGGAATAAAGAACTTTATAGAAAGCATTTTTCACAAATAAGCTACAGAGAACTAGTAAACAGCTACATGCATTAACCCCAGGTATAAATGCAATTTTTCCTATGAGGAACACATCCTGCCTCACCATAAGCAACTATAGATGTAGAAGGATCCCACACAATCCTCTGAATGACAATTCTACTTAGAAATAATGAGTCAGAGAGAACGCTCTTTTCTGGAGTTTTATTGATATTATCTTGTTTGTTCCCAATTTTGCTTTCTAGATTTTTATTATTTTAATGTCAATTCCTTTCTGCTTTCTCTGTGGCTTTCAAACACGCACAGAGATTTCATTTCACTCTTCATTTGGAGTTAGCACCCAGCTGAATTAAAAATGAGTAAGAACTCCTTACCTAGTAAAGTTGGCTTTTCCTGTGAGGATTCAGGCTCTGCTGAACACCTGCAGGAGCGGAGAACAATCACACCCCCGAGGACACCATCTTCATTGGCTAGAAAAGGTGAACCTGGGCAAAATCATTGGAGACAATTACTTGCAATAGGAATAGTTTTTTGGGCATTTTTTTTTAAATTTGACTTGCTGCCTTTCCCCTTTAATCTTGTCACTAAGGGTTGAAAAGACTGACAGATCAAACAGTGCTTTTACAAAAGCATCAGCCTTCTTTTTCCCAGTGCTTCAAAAGAATAATTTTCTAGAACGTTAATCTACTAATTTACCAGCAATCAAAAAATGGAAAGCTACATGGAATAAAACAAAAATATTAAAAATTACATTTGTGAGTGCAAACCTATGTGTTCATTAATCAAGGACAAGGAAAATATAATAATGAAAAATGAAGTGTCAAGTTCAAAAAAATTGTGACTTAATATCTAAAAATCAAGAAAAAATTTAGGTAATTTTTATGATTTATTAATTTTTCGTAATTTAAAGCCCTTTGTGCAGAGCCATCATCAAACTGCTATACTGTCTGCTTTGCTGTTTGATGAATACAAACAGAAAAGCCTAAGCACAGTGGCTTCTCTGCTGTTAACGTAAGACATAGGATATAAAAGTCTTCCATCAGAAGCTGGAAAAGCTGAACCAAGCCTAAGTATTTTTTCTTTGGTTTGCAATTTGAAATAAGAGTCCTATAGCTTTAAATGTGGAAACAATGGTATAATTTACACACAAATTAAAATGTCCTGAGCCACGAAATTAATCAAGTTCTTGCACTTAGGCCCATAGACATCCTAGTTACACATCTGCATTATACTGTCATTTAACATTGACCATACAACTGCAACAGCCATTTAATGTAATTCTTTCCAATTCTTTCTTTTAAATAAATTAGTGTATGGACACTGTAATTTGCCAGCCACAAGAACTTTAGAGCAGATCTATTCATCAGCCTCCTTTAACTCGCCCACAACTATGTGTATGATTAAAATTACTCCTTTAATGCAAATAACAACAAAGCAACCCAATAAAATCCAACTTTGAGCTTTACCATAAGGAAAACTAAAAGCTTTACTGTGTTGTCTCTAAACATTAGAGCAGCCACCTTGAAAAATGATACAAGGCAGTCACTGCAATAGAAGCCCACGTTGTAGGAAAATAATAAATGCAGTATGCTTAATAAACAGTAGTATCTTATTTGATCTAATGCGAACAGATTATTATCTTTAAAGTGCCACTTGCTTTGTAAAAGAACTATTACTATTACAGTTACACCTCCTTGCAACCAAGTCCCTGTGAAACAGGAATCCAGCCCACGATAAGGTAATAGATAAAACAGGAAAATATGTTTGGTTGAAATAGAAACACAAGGCTTGGAAAGTTGTGAAGAGTTTTACCACCCAAGCCAAAGTCAGGCACTTCAAAGACAATGCCTCTACCTGAACCTGGTCTGCAGACCTAATCTTACACTAAACTGCATGAATGATTTAGGCTCTAAGCCAGGGCAAAAAGTCATTGCAAAGAGACAGAAAAAGTTCTGGTTTCTTTTTAATAAGCAGATTCTCCTTCCCTTTCAAGGGCTGTGAAAGATTCTTCCAAGGTTCTAGTGAAAAATACTAATTATCTTTTTAATTAGAATGGTTAAAAATGATCTACTTCATCAGAACACGGCCAGCAAACAGTATTCACAGCAGACAGTATATTTGAGGCCACAGTAAAACACTGGGACTGTATGAATGCACATAATACCAGACAGCAACTACTGATTATAGATTTGGTGCCACTGAAGCCTTGTTCTAGAAATGCTTTCATTAGTTTAATCACTTATTTTAGGGATTTTGATTCTCCCACACTCTGAAAAAAATAGATGAAAGGAGATTCTGTAAATAAGCTAATTACATATTTCTTAATTTTTCAACTATGCCATCATGAATGATCAAACTGTCAGTACTCTGAGTAACTTGTATATGGTCTTTTGAAATCTTACAAGGCTTAGCAGTGTATTTCTTTCCATGTAGAGACTCTGCAGCAAAACATGTAGCACTGCATTTTCATCAAAAAACTTCCACTTTTACAGGGATTTCTTTGCAAGAACAAAATATTCATCTCCAGTGAAACACAGAATAAAATAAAAAAATCACTCAAAGCAAGTGTTTTGTGAAACTAATTTTTGGAAAAGGGTTTAAATAAGTAATTTAAAACTTGAGCTTCAAGCACCTAAGACAAAGTATTCAGCTTGCAACTTCATCCAAAAAGATGCTCAACCTCTACATGACCAACTGAGAGCCCCAGTTCTGTCAGCATAAATAGCATTTATTTATTGACATTAAACATGGTGTCCATTATATTGCCCTAAGTATGTACACAATTGTATTCTGAACAAATTACTTCCTTAAACGATTATGCACCATGGAAGCTTTATTCCCAGGCCACAAAACTCAAAGGCTTTGAAGATCACTCAGAAGTTGGAAAACTGACTGTATTAATTCAGCCTTTCCTGAAGTACACTGCCACCCTACTGCAACTGGAAAACTCCACAAGAGGATTAACTTAACAGCACTGCACTTGACAAAAAAGTGATAAAAGTCTTAACTTCAGCACCCATAAAACACAACAGATGGGCAAGACACTGACTTCTTTAAGAAGGACACAGGTTGGGCCCTTGGACTGAGAAGAAATGTTGGTTATGTCACATGAAACCAGGTCACACTGCACTAACTTTGTAGTAGTACTACTGGCAGGAGATGAATGAAATTACTTTAAGTAACTTGTAGCAGGTAATTTGAAGAAAGTATTGAACCAAATGTCTTAAAAAATTATGTTATGCCAACAAAGCAAGGATGATGGGAGACATTATCTCTCCTACAGACAAAAACATAGCCTTGCTTGCCCTTTTGATCTACACCATTTCATTATCACCTGCAGAACGAGCACTATTGTGGAATGGTGGGAGAAGTCTGAAAAAGAACATAGCCCTTGTTTCCATCTCCAAACAGCAAAGGAGACACAGTCACTTGCTCTACCCTGCAAAGATTCAGCATCTCCCCACCCACATCACTGCCAAGGGCCACCCTGCTTCCCCATTTCTGCTGAAGGCTGCCATTCCCAGAAACATCAGAAGCAAACTGTGTAACTCCACCCTCACCCATCCCAAATGCCTTCAGCAGCAAGTTCAGCTAAATCATCTCAGTGCAAAATCAGCAACAATGCAGTGTATGTCTCCAACTCACTGCCTAAGTTGTGGGGAATCAAACTCTAAGAAGTGTTAAAAACCAGTTGCCTACAATAATAATATTACAGTATTCTATGTTACAGTAAATTCAGGCTGTTTCTCTGCTCTTAAAGATCAGACCCTAAGCCAAATTAAATACAGGCTGAACAGCATATTGTTTAAAAGTTACTTATTTTCCAATTAAAACAGTTTTTCAAAGATGTTAAAAGAGGGATTCAAATATAATACCTTTTTTAAACAAGGATCTTTCTATATATGTGGACCTACTGATGATGATTGCAATTAGGCTAAAGAGTGTATTTCAACAAACCAGACAGTGTAAATGAGTAGGTCTATGGTAAGCAAAATTCCAGACAGCTGAATGCTATGCATCCATCATTGAATCTGTAAAAATAATTGTACAAAAGCTGTATTACACTTCATTTCTAAAGAGAATCCATGTACCATACACACAAATTAATGTGAGTGTTCTCAAAACTGTGAATTCAAAGGTTAGGAACATATTTCATTAATTTAATTCTAAAACTAATTTTGTTACACCCATCCCATTGAGAAAAAAAATAATAGAGCAGACTTTTGCAAAAAATAACAAGATAGGTAAAGATTTTTTTATATATACATTTAATTAGTATTGCAAGAGGAGGAGAAAAAGTGGAACTAAAATACTGCCACGTATATTAAAGGCAGAATAGTTTCTCATTAGAAGGAAAAAGTGATCTGGTTCCCACTTCCTACACCATTTTTGCTCCCTCTGTACTTTTCAGAAAGATAGGTTTTCCTGTACAAATTTAAAATTCAGTTTTATTTTAACTAAGATATGCCTACTAGCCAAAAATATTGTTTTCCACTGTAATAAAATAGAATTGCTGGACAAATCTTTGATCTAATAGCTTGCTAATTACAAAAACCTGGGGCTTTAAATATAGTTCTAAGTCTCATGAAGCTCAGTGTTCCTTTCCCAGTTACATTGGCATACCACTGAGGAATATGGGATGAAAAATCCAAAGTAAAACTCCAACTGCAGCATTAACTAATAATGTTAGCACTGACTGGCCACACCAGAGAGAAGGGGTAGGACAAAACCAAACAAACCCCATATTTCATTAGTTTTGGTCAAATTCCCCAGTCAGAAAACTACATTTTACAAAACACATTTCTCTCCTTCAAAGCTCAACTACTCTGTTATTGCTATGTGACATAGAAAAAGCATTACTACATTTTTATTTATGTATTTTGTATGTTATTAATCTGTAGCAGTGGTGTCTCAAAAACAAACAAGCAGGTCTTCACAGCTACTCCACATTCACTGACCCCATGAAGTTCTGCAAGAGCAGCCAGAGCTGAACACCACAACACAGGTTCAGCTGCTGAGCAGGGATAGATCTGAGAGATTTCATAAGTGTTAAATGGTCTTAACATTCAGCCTTGCTCTGGAGGAGCTACAGCTACAAGTGAAGAACACTTTTTCTTCAGCATCTCTTGTGAATTAAAGCTCTCGTGTGATGAAGATTGTTTCATCCAGATTATGGGACTGAAGTTGTTCACTTCTGATCCTGTGCCTTTTTTCCCCCATCTGTAGTTAGTACACAGAGCCATTCTAGCACAGATTCAACACAAAGCTGTAAATGAAGTGTTTTATTTACACTTACCCAGCTGAAGGATGAATCAGCTGCTCATCAGATGTTTTACATTCATACTCTTCCATAGCAGAGAAACCATTACCAGCTTCATTGCTTACATCAGCTTTCAAAGGCTTAGAACTTGGGTCTAAACACTGCCTGTGGTGTGGTGTAACCCATTAAGTGCTCCTGCATTCCCCAGTTTTTACAGAGCACAGTTAAACAACTCTAAACCTTCTTGTGCACTGTGTGAGTGAAACTCTGACTTTTTCAGGGCAACAGTCTATAGATCACCTGTCAGCTGTACAAAATGTGGTGGAAGTGAAGCTGTTTGCCCCTCTGCTTCTGCTAGGTATCCCACTAAACTCCAAGGTAACAACTGAAATAAACATTAGAGGAATATAATAAGCACTAAATGAAGCCTGCTTTTAATGTCATGCAACATTATTTGGTGAATGTTTAAGCACAAGCTGTCTCAAGTCAGAGGTCTTTCTATATCATGACACATTAAGTTACAGCACCTATACTGAATTTTTAAAGAAGCTGCAAGGGAAAACACCTGCACTTTAAAACTCTGCAGGTGAGATTTTAAGAAATTAAATAACTGAGGATACCACAGTCCAATAAAATCCCAATGCTTTTGACATGCAGAAGCATAGGGAGGACCTATACAAATACTTGTGGAACATCACCACGTTGTCTTTATGAAACTTCAGGATCACTTCATCCTCTTCTGAAATCTCTTCCTCTGTGTCATAAAGAAGCATAATAATGCTTCCATAGTTTGTTTCTTCTGCTAGAAAACCAGAAAGGATACTACAAAGCTTAGAGTGATGCAGCACCAAAGGAAACTATAATGTACTACAGAGTAACTATAACACTGTGCAATGTCAGTCACAGCCTCGTTACTGTTAAAGTACAAGGGTTTTTCCTCCCCAGCAAGCATAACTAACAATCAGGAAATTAATTTTCTATGATTGCTAGCTGTCCAAAGTCCTGCTCAGAAGAGAGGATTTGACACTAAATTTCTAGAAGAAAAAGTGTCAGCATTATCCTTCTGCTATTACCTTTCTGCAGACTTCACTCAACTGAAGCACAGCTTAAAAATGCAAGAATAGAGAAATTATCTCCACAAAGGAAAGAACAAATATCAGATTCCAACTATGTCTTTTCAGCTCATTATTTTCTAATACTTCACAAGAAGTTTTAAAGTACCATTGGTAATGCTGCCATTGTTAAAAGCCTAGATTTCCTGCCAATAAGATGACACAAATATTTACTCTAAGTCTACATTCCACAAACTTGGCTGGATTTAAAAGGAATGATGAGTAACAAAATCCTCTGTTCTTCTGTTTGGAAGGTATTTGTGTTTACAGAACACCATTCTTTAACTGTGAACCAAGCCTTCTGTGCTCTTTGACTGAAGATATGGCGCCCATTCCATTTAAAAGAAGTCTAAATTTAATTTCTCTCACCTCTGATTCAACCATCAATTGTGCATTCTCCACAGTAAGGTGGCTCTGAGAAAGGATGAGAGAAGCACATCTGACATGAGTTTGCTCATCACCTGCTGTTTAAACAGCACTCACTGTCTGCCAGGCATTCTCTAGCTGGAAGGATTCCCAGGGCTCTGCAGAGACTCAGAGTCCTGTAAACAGGAAGCACCAATCTGATGGCAACAGCCAAAATCAGCTGTTCATTCCTCTGATACAACTGACACACATTTTGACTTCTGATAAAACATTCCAGCTCAGCTTTGTTAAAGGCTGGGTTTTTCTCCAATGCCTTGGTCCATTAGAACTCTGGAGACAGTTTGACAAGATCACAAAGCAGGGTTCTAAGGAAGGCAAGGGATCATCCACACCGCCAGCAAGGAGTCTAGCACCCCATTTTACCCTGATGTTTCACAGTAAAAAATCCTGCACCATACCACACATCCTGTGCTATCAACTAGCACATCACCTATGAAGAATCACAGCAAAAAAAAACCTATTTATAAACCTATATATATAATTTATAAACCTATATATAAACCTATCGTTTTAAGCATAATGCACATTTTTAACTGTTGCACTGTATTTGCCACATGCAACTTTGCACTCCATCTGCAGAATTGCCAAGATCTCCAAAATTTCTCTACCAGCTACAAACTCAGTACTATGTCACATGTAACCAGCAAGATCTATCTGGATTTTGATGTTTTCCTCTATCAGTCTTCATTCCCAGGACAGCTGAGCACAAACTAGATTTTGTTTTCTAATCCACGGACTTCACCTACACAAAAAAAGGTGGCAGTATCTTTTCCCCCACATCAGCACTGCCCAGAGTGTAACTGAGCAGATACTACACATTCCTGCTGTCAGGCAGCAAAAACTTGCAGTGGTAAGTTTCTGAAAATACAAGCCAGACCTGTCCTGAATTAAAACTTTAAAAAGAAATTACAAAGCATTTATATAAATGTTATATAAACTTTTTTTTCCCAATTTTTCTTTTAATGAAGAGAATTAATTTGATCCTGTCTCTCACTCTTTTCACTTTCGGCTGTTTAGCTGGGTTTAGTGTTTTCCCAAGGCAATAACACATCACACTGATATCCTGATACCTCTGTCTGTGAAGCTCCTCTGTCTCTGCAATTGATAGTTCAGGTGTAACAAATTCTTCAGCAACTTTTAATAGGCTCTTATCTCCAACAGAAACATTTTCACATTTCCACTGAAGAACACAATGCATACATCACATAGGAGCCAGTTAACATTTAATATGCAAAGTGGTGGCAAAATATGTTTGCATTAAACAGCAAAATGAGAACTGTGGTTTTTGCTAACCATTACCAAACAGGCCAAAAAAGAACCCTAGAAAACTCAAAACAACTTAAAGAAGGCATCTTAACTAAAAAAAAAAATATTTTGGGTTTTTATCAGCCAGTCTCTATGAATTACTTCATCAGTAGCTTTCCATCTTGTGTGTGTACATGCATCAATATGAAATTGCAGAAGGCTACATACAATTTGGGCTTGCTTTTAGCACTCTTACCACAAACAGCACAATAAATTTTAAGAGCATGGACTGAAGATCTGACGTTCCTAAAGTTAGGCCACTTCCATACAATATCTGCAAAGCAGGTTACAAATTAGCAAAGCTATCACAAACTTCCTTCCTAAATGCTTCTTTGGGGTACGCAAACTCCTAATTTTGTGCCACTATGCACTGGAATGAGTGATTAAATATAAAAAGTACATTTTTGCTGCTTGGATTAGAATCTTTTTGGGGAACACACAGAGTGTTCTGCACTCTTACAACACCTAGAAATGGCTGCAGTACAGCAGCAGATTATCAAGTGCAGTCTTCCAATGCCCAGGTGACTTCCCTTCAGTCAAATGTCAGAAGCAGAATCTAACATGGATTCAACACTATAAAAAGAAATCAAGAAGTGGCAATGCACTGCTTGCCACGACCAAGGGCATCACTCCCTGGGACCTCAAAAGGTGTGTATATGTCCCTCTTTCAGGTCTAATTAAAGTAGCACAAAATGAGCTTTGGCAACACAGTGTACAAGTATTATGTCCATAAGAAATTCTGAAGATGAAAATTGTCTGTGGATTCTAAAGCTTGAGAAATTTTAAGGTGTTATGGAAACACTGCAAAGTCAAGATATACGTCAGAAGCTTCATTGGAATTTTCAAAAGGGCAAGATTTTATGGTTATTTTAAAAACCCACTTCCATATTTTGCTTATGATTTGAGGAAAGGAAACAAGATCTATATTTACAACAAATTGAAGACATATTGCACAATTCTCTTAAAGAAAAAACTGTTTTTTTAACAAAGTATATTTCACTTT
This sequence comes from Irena cyanogastra, assembly GCA_013397155.1. Lineage (NCBI taxonomy): Eukaryota > Metazoa > Chordata > Aves > Passeriformes > Irenidae > Irena > Irena cyanogastra. The sequence goes on along the minus strand of VWZV01008136.1, from coordinate 656,781 downwards.
TTCAAGAAATTAATTTTATGATGTAAATAGCAAACCAGAATTTGTCAGCCAAAGCATTTAATTCAAACATGAAATGGTTTTGAGGCCTACTATTTTTAAAAGGGTTAACATGATGAATAATTTTTACTACTCCTAACCCATCAATTCTAAAATATGCAATTGGACACCACAGCTCACTATTCAAACAGGAAATTCTTTCTTCAAACCTCTCTGGGTATTCTATGACTCACATAACAATTGAGGTATTTCCAAGGGTTTTCCTTTAAATTTCCTAATATATTCTTCTGTAGTTTAACATTTTTCAGATGTAACACAAGACTAAATCTGAAGCCAACTACAACACAAGGCTTCAACAGAAATCACAAGAGTAAGTATCTTTAACAGAGTTACTTGTATTTTCAACAATGCTGGATGGCATTTAGGTAATTTGGGCCATATACTTACCAATAAACTTGTTTTGCATAGTCTCTAGGAGAGCTTGGTGGGCATCCTCCGTTTGCAAAGCACATGAACATTCTCTGGCCAGTATGGTCCGGACAAGGTGCTCTCCACAACCTAAAGAAATATTAAGATTGGGAATAGTCAAAATACAGATATCACTTCGAAGAAACTCTGTAATTAATTTATGTCATCACATTAATTTGGCTGTGATGATGCAAAATAATGACAGTTTTTGCATAGTGATGCAAATGACAAGTTTCTCTCATATATTTTTATTTTTAAAAAGGTAGACATGAAGTCATGCAAAAATTCAACTAAGTGGTTTTCTCACAATTTTCCTGAAATCTTGACTGCACAAAGTCATAAACAAACAAAAGTTAAGTACAGAAAGAAGATACAGCAACAATGTCTTTGACTTGGCATCTCTATCCAGATAGAATCCTCTTACTAATCATTCTCCCAGGAACAATCCTTGCATGCAACTCTTCAAACCGAGAACAACTTCAGTGACACAGTAATTCCTTTGGCACGACACAATCTTCTACTTAATCCATCTGATTCAGCCTTCTTGCAACAAAGGAATACCTGAATTCACCCATGCTTTTTTGCCTAAGGGGCTCATTACGCGACTCCTAAAGCAAATTCCTGTAATTTTTAAAGGTTTGTTATTAAGAAATTAAAAAGTTCCTGCAAACAACCACTTATTGCCTCAGTGCTTTCTGTACCTATGCCCTGAAACCTATTTTTGGTGAAGATGAGCAGGCCATTACTGCTACTCTTGTTCTGTAGGAACACCTTCACACCTGCTGTTTTTTCTCCTACACACTTTTCCCTTCCTGTACTGTGCTTTGGGACAAATAGCTGCAGCCAAATGGCACCATGACTGTTTACTGGACCAACTGGGGTTTGCTGGACAGGAAACTCACTGCTGATATCTTCTCCATATAGACCAAGGTCATTACACTACTTATGCCTCCTGTTTGTTGACATTTTTCCTTAATGGCAGGGAAGCAGACGAAGTAGCTAGAAGAGGTTTAACCAAGAGCCAAGTGAACTGTGTTATCCAGTTAGGAAAGAAAAAACATAACTAATATAGAATCATAACTAAACAAGGATCTCGAATTATCTAAATATAAGTGACTACATTTTGATCAGATTTGTAACTTATCAGGACCCAAAACTGCATTAGACACCAGAATATACAGAGAGAAGTCAGATACACGCCATTCACAATTATATACAAATATTTGTAGCACATTTCTCATTAAATAAAACAAGATGATGTGTGCACTGGAATCATAAAAACAAAAAAACTGCTTTAATCCAGTTGGACTTATTAGCTCAGGTACAGAACTACATAAATACACCTACACAGCCTCCAGAAACAAATTTATGGCTGGAAACAATCTAGTTGCTTCCAAGTGGCAGGGAGCTGGAGTTGGTAAGACATCAGACCTAGGCTGGCTTCAGACAAAGGCAGCTCAGTCTCCACGGGTAACTCGCACTTTCCTGGAAGCACTAACAAGTCCAGAACACAGACACTGGCTGAAGCCAGCCTAGATGTGGCATAAAGAAAAATTTAATAATTAAACCCAACCCAAAGTGGCTCCAGTGCAGCCTGCTGAGTCTCTCATCACTGTGCATATGCTGAGCTTAGAGCACTGAGTGGCGTGGGCACAACCACTTTGGCAGGTCTGGCACTGTGCACTGCAGCTACTCACAGACTGGTTTTTGTTCTTCTCACCATTTTAAACCCTAACATGGCAACCTACTCAAAGAATCTCACTCTCTGGCTACTCGTCACACAATTATACCCTTCCCCTTAAATGCACAGTGAGTTTCCACTGTTCTTCAAAGATTGCTAATACAGAAGGAAAAAAAATTACCCCCCTCATTTTCAAGATCAAAAAAAAAAATCCAACTAACAAAAAACACCCCCACCCTCTGGAGCACTATGGATGCATTAGATGTCAGAGGTTCAGCCCAGAGACCAGATTGCTGAAAAATTGTGTACATGTGTCACAAAATCCTGCTTTGTTCAATCATCAAAAAAATACCTTGGTCTTCAGTTATGCGTCCCTGCTAATGGGCAGCGTCTCCTGATTAATACAATTCAGCTACACTGAGTTGCTTGAAGTGGGATACTTCGGCATTGAATCTACATATAACTGGCACAACAGAAACACAAAAAATTCTTTGTGTAGCAAATAGATTGAGTAAAATCTAGTCACAAATTTAGAGGAAAATGAAAGAGCTGAAATACTACAACGATTACACAGACAAGGGAAGTCATTCTTGAGAACACAAGGGAAAAAGTGTTTTCATTGAGACTGTCAACCTCTCAAGCTACTGAGAGAAGTGTCCTGGTTAGGAGACAATCTTCAAGAGGCTCATGCAATAGAGCAACCTCAGCAACTGATTACAGGAGGGTCTGTCTACTCATTTGCCTCTACTCATTACAGTCACGCTCAGAAGCTTCTGTCCACAACAGAACTGTGAGTTAACTACTATTTATTCCAAAGTGATGGTTGAAGAACATGAGAAAACCCCACAAGATGCATTTTGCCCATAGCTTACAATACGGACATCACCTTTTTTTAAACTTTAATCGCTGTGAAGTTTTTTTGTAAAGAACAAAATTAAACAGGCATATGCCCCAGCAGAAACTGAAAAAGCTGTTTTTTTCTTGAAAAAACCTGATAGTATCTTTAAAATATAACACCTTTAAATATAACTATACAAATAAAAAGCAGGGAACTTAGAAGAGGAATCAAACAAATGAAACACAGAAATCAGAGTGAGCCTATGCATTTCCAGTGAATCAGTAATAAAACCAGATGTTACTACTTCACAATTTTCAAGTACTTCCTAAATTGGAATCAAAAAAACAATGGCCATTTCTTAGCATGACATATAATGTTATTTCCCCCCCAAAGAGAATGACTTTATTGAAGAGTTCCCATAACATCAAGCCTGCTCCAAAAAAAATTCAGAGAGAGAAAACTTAATATGGGTTAGAAACAGCTGCAGCCCACGGATGTGATCCAGGATCAACCACAAGGAAAGCAGCTTTGCAATTCTACTAACATATCACACATCTCTACATCCCCACAGACCAAGTCATTTCTTTTTGTCAAATTTATGTCAACCTATAAGGCAACAAACTTACAGACTGCTGCTGGCAGTGTATGTAAAAATCTTTCAACACATCACTTGCTGGCAGTCTGCAGGGACAGATAACTAAGGAAAACAATTCCCTCATTTGCAAAAGAAAAAAATTTTACTGTAGTTTTTGATGTAGGAACATCTATTTTCGAAGAAGAAAAGAAAAAAAGCCTAAGCAGTGTTTCACATACTTTGACCAGATACAGGCTGAGAAAAGGAATTACACTTCCTATTATCTCAAGTCAGAACCAAACTTTTTGCAGGCTTAGTAGATCTGTATGTCTGTACAGCCTCTAACTGGGGACCCACTGTAGATAATACCAGGACTAGGCACAAAATTAATGTACACATTACTACAGCAATCAAAACTGATTTATAACTTACAATATAAAGTTGTGGGTTCAAATTTATAGTTCCAGTCACTTTAGTCTAACCACCAGCATTAGCCAACTTCCAAAAAAACTGTATTAACACGACTCAAGACAGCAACTCCAGTGAAAGCTACTTAAACACACTTCCAAATCATGCACACAAGTTGATGAAAATATAAATCTGATTAATCTGCTTAACTATCTCACGTTGTACTACATATTTAACTGCAAGTGTTAATATATTTGGCATTTCTTTCACTGAATAGTACTACCAAGTACAACCAAACCAAGAGGGACTCCCACTAAGAATTTTCCAGTTCTACATTAAAAGTCTTAAATACATTTGTTTTAGTAACTTTCCCCTAAACAGTTTAAACCATTTTATTATCCTTTCCCAGTTATGAGGATGACTTCTTCAGTAACCTGAAGGTGATTATATTTCAGAGATTAATATTTTGCAATGACAGACAAATGCCTCCCTAAGACTTCACACGAGTGACTCAAATGGAGATGACTAGCTGGAAAAATTTACTGAGTTATATTAGTGCTTCACACTGAAATAACTGTTTCATATAGTAAACAAATTATTTTCCTAACACAGTAATGTTTTGCAAACACCATGTTGCCTACTTGTAACTCCTCTGCTGACAAAAATACTACTGTTGGAACTGCTGCTGTCCATGTTTGCAGGACTAAGTACAATTAACTGCCTTCCTCTAGGATTGCTACTGGCAAAAGCAAAAATGCTTCTACAGAAAATAAAGAGTTTATAGAGACTATTTTGATAAATCATGCCTGACAAATTTGGTGACCTTCTACAATGAGGTTACAGAATTGGAGGGTAAAGAAAGAGCAACTGGTGCCATCCATCTGCACTTGGGCAAAGTATTTGACACTGTCCTGCACAATGTCCTTGTCTATACATTAGCTTAATAGCCACAACACCTTTATTTTGTACACAAACTATAAACCCAAACAAAATTCTAAAAGATTCCTGGAAACTTGACTTCAACCAGAAGCTTCTATTCCTGCCTGAAAATTACTTGAAAATCATGTATAAAATCACTTGACGATCATACAGAAACACCAACACTGATTTTCAGAGACACATACCTTGGATCAAACAAAACAGTTTTTAATGCAGTGTTTCTTTCAAAGTGCCAGGCAGACCAACAGTGAAACAGAACTTCCCTTTTCTGTGAGTATTGAAATGTGTGATTTCTGACGATACATTTTTACCTCCTGTTCAAATACTGCTCATTGATTACTACAAGAATTGCAAAAGAACAGGCTAGGAATCTACAACCTTTTTTTTTCATAGTCTCTTTTTCTTATTTATCCTACTATAATTTAGCTGTACTGGATGTATCAGTAGTCCCCTCGAGTTATTACTTCAGCAGTAATTTGCTAGTTTGCCTATGCACAACTTCCATAACAACCAAGTTACTAGAGGGAAGGAGGGATTGTGATGGTTTTGGTTTTATTTTTTAAGATTAACATCTTTAACTTTTAGCTATTATATTAGATACTACCTTACACTGCATACAATTGTGAAAAAAAGGTAAGAAATCTGAGCTATAATTTTTAAACATCTTTCTGTACCGAACAGTAACTAATACTCAATTCACAGGTTATACAAACCTTAACTTGCTACACACACGGATCTTTCATTTGAGCTTCATGCAAGAAACTAAGGACTAAACACTGAGTTTTTTCCTCAGCATAGTGACTTCTCAAGAAGATTTCTAACACTTGAAACAACCACAACAAGAGGAGAAAGAACCCAGCACAATATAAGCTGAGCATCCCATACAATGCGTGCTCTGCATCTTGTAACGTTGCTCCGATGGAACCAAGATGGCAAAGGGAAGGAAGGCCTTGTGCAAAGCCAGGGCCTCCGAGCAGCGTGTCAGAGAGAAATTGTTTTTCTGCTTCTTTTGATGGGAGATGCTTTCAAGTCAGGAAATTAGAAACAGGTGTGCCAGAGGGCACACACACATCCATGCAACACACTGAAAAACAGGCGTTTTCAATTTTCAGACATGAAAGAGGCTCCTGTTGAATGGAAGGAGAAATGAAAATCGAGTTTGGTTTCTGTGAGCCACAAGCAGAGAGCTTATGGAGCTTTGACAGGCTGCAGGAGCCTGTCTAGCTATGAAACACACAGTACCTCGACACAAAGTGTTGGAACTTGCTTTAAAGGAGGACAGAATGGAAACTTGCATTACTCATATACAGTCAAGAATGGAAAAATTAATCCAGTTTACTCCACTGCCAAAGTATGACTCTTGGCTTTTCAGAAGCTAAAGACAGAAGTTACAGGTTATCTGTATTTTATCATTTCATCTACACAGCAGTCTGAACCTGGCCCTGCTGTTTCTGTCCTGTTAAGCTTTCATGTTATTTTCAGTCCCTAAAGTGTCAGCTAACAAGTTAAAGAACTACTATTTCTGCTCTATTTCCTGGATAACTTCTAGTTATGCCTAATGGAAACACTGTGAAACCTGTACTTCAGTAAGCTCTGCTCATCATTTCCAGCATCTCTAGAAAGATCTGACTAAAGCTTTGCATGGCAGTGATTTTAAAAAACAAAATACAGTACAATAAAAATATTTAGTTGGCAAGACAATGATACAGGTAGATACATTCTGAAATATAATTTTACTGCACAATTCTCAAAAGACAAAACGCTGCAGTAAGTGGCAGAATGCACTACAGTGTTAAATTAACATAATTTTAGCTTTTTTTTTTTTTCTATCAGCTGCTGTATCTTGTCTTCATACTAGCAGGGGAAATTTTTAAATTACTGCCAGAAAAAGCACCTGCAAACAAAGTCCTGTCCAATTCCTAAAGCATTGATCCTAGAGGGCTCAATGGAGCACATTCCTGCTGCAGAGAGAATATTCTGAGATGATTTACCTACTAAGAAAATGCAACGGAAATTTTCCAAAAGGTTGAAACTTCAGTAAATTTGGGTAGGTTTCAAAGATAACAAAAGACAAATTCAACATGCAGCCACACTCATGTCTAAAGTACCTTCTCTAAGGAAAGGTAGGAAAACATATCTCTAAGTTTTTAATATGGGGGAAAAAACCCATCACTCTAAAAAAAACTCATTCAGCTTTTCTACAGTTTTACAGATAAGAAAAAAAAAAGTTAGATAAGGGTTCATTCATTTGGCATTGTAAGTTCTAAATAGTGGTAAATGGCAGATAATTTATTTTAAAAGCTTTTTGTTTGAGTTACTATGAACAAAAAGAATTTCAGACGTATCTCCAAGACAGGTTAGAATGATGAAAAATGCAAGTCCCTTAAAGAGGATGTACTTTTTACATTCTTCATTACATGTAACACATTTTGAAAGATTAACTTCAGTTAAGCTGTAAAGAAAGAAGCAAACACTTTTGTCTAGGCCTTCCTCAGAAGCTCTGCTGTTATGATCTCAGTAACAACACTACAACTCTCCAAATGACATCACTTTTGTCATATAAAACTTGCAGGGAAGGAAGTATGACAGTAGCTTATGTATTTGGTATAAAACCACTTACTCTCAAATCCCAGAGAAGTGTTTAAAGACATAGAAAGGGAGTTCAGTCTGCCACCATTTTCAACTCATTTTCTATCCCTGCACCTATTTCAAGGCACTTGGGCAAGGCACAGCAGCAGGGGCAGGATGGAGTGCGCAGAGCAGGAGCTGGTGCTGCCCAGCTGCTGGCCCTGGTCACACAGGCACTGCCCAGTGAGCACCGCGCCTTCCGCAGAAAACGGCAAATTTCACAAGCCTGGGCACCTTCTGGCCTAAGAGATACCAGAACATCAAGTCCAACTAAAATTTCAAGAGGCAACAAGCCCTCTGATTATTGTATTCATCCAGTTCTGCTTCCCAAGAAGCCTTCCAAAGGCAAGTCAAACAATCATTCTGAGGACAAACCCCTCAGCTGTGAACACTCCAGTACTGTGTTTAATTGATTAGCTTCTCCATGCTACCATTCCCACAAATCATTTCTGCTTGGGCCTTCCTCTCTCTTCTCCCAGACTTGTAGTGGTGCTGAGTTAGCTCATACACCACATGCTACAGCACTGAAGCCTCCCAACTGCATCTGGACACACAGGCTGGATGAACTCTTGACAGAAACATTCCCTTCATAGGTAAATACTGATCTGTCTGGAGATAGACCTTCCCTTCCTCCACCCTACACTCTGTAGGTTCACTGTAACAATGACATAACTCTTCTCCATGTGCTTCATCTGTGATGCACTAAATTACCTCTTATTCCCCAAATCTTATAGGACCAGACTGATTTTGAGAGATAATACATATGTCTACAAATAGATTAATTGTACCATAATATCTATCTCACACAGTGTAGCTCAAACAATCTGTACAGGATAAAAGATCTGCATGTGAAATTCCTCTGGGCACTGGAAGCATGGACTCAGAAGGACAGGCCAGACAGACAAGGCTGCACTTGTGTGTTTTCTAAGGGCTAACAACACATGCAAGTTTGAAGTAAGATTCATAATCACTCTGTACACATACATCACTGGCACAAGTTGCTCAGAGAAACTGTGGATGCCCCATCCCTGAAACTGTTCAACTGCATGGGGCTTTGAGCAAGCTGGTCTATAGGAGAAGGTATCCCTGCCCAGGGCAGAGGGGTTCCATCCATTAAGGTCCTTCCAACCCAAACTACTCCATGATTCTAGGAAACAGCACTGGCCAGGTATTCATTCACAGGATCCCAACACAGCCACTACTGTCCTCAACAAAAAGCAATCACAAAGCTGAAGTTATGCACTACAAGTCAATTTATTTGCATTAAAGGTTCCCTGAAAAGTATTTACTCCTTAGATTTGCACATCACTGTGGTTTGTTTGCAAAAGGAGTTTTCAAGGAATCTACAGATTCAATAAAGAGACCAAAATGCTGGCTGAAGGCAGAGCTTAACAAACAATTTAACAACCACAGCCCATCTCTGCACAGGTGCCATTCCTATTCCACCCTATTCCACATTACCCATTCCATACTGCCTGCAGAAGCACCCATAAGACACACAGTGGACTGAACAGAATGACAGTTGTGAACACAATTTGAGCAGAAAAGATGGGGCAAGGAAAAATGAATATATTAATTCCCTTATTGACACTGATTTCAAAGACAAGAGAAAACTCCCTGAGCAGGGGGCTGGACTAGACCTCCAGGAGTTCCCTTCAAACTAAACAATTCTTTGATTCTTCACAACACAAAGTGTGTTATTTTTCCTTCGTGGAATGATGCATTATATACATAAATGTATATCCAACACAGCTTTTAAAGTATTATGATTTCATCTCTAAAATGCCTTGGAGCATTTTAGAGATTAAAATGAGAACAGAGGCCACTGCTTTTGTCATGACACCTTAATAGTTTTTTAGGATCTTGGTGAATTCACCAACACAAGAAACTGGCAAGGAAGTTTACACATAATAAATACAGTTTGTACACATATTCCTAAAACACTGCTGGTTTCTCTATCTGATTTTCATTCCATTCAAGAAAATGATTCTGTGCAGGAGAGAAGAGCAAGACATCACTAGGAGATTTCTCCCAGACAGAATTCTCAACTACACCTCATAAATAAATCTGGTATTTCCAGAAATCTGATATTCCTGATACCTTCTCAACAAAACACAAGTCTGGCTCAGCCCTGAAACCAAATTATGTTTGTTAGCATCCTTAACTTGTCTGAATGAGTTCAACATATTTCAAGCTTCTATTCCTTCTCTGGGATCATAAATTAGGTTGTATTTTAAATCTCCCAAGGATAATCTATGTGCCTTTCCTATATCCAATAGTCTCTTCAAATACATTTTAGTAAAAGATGGAGATTTTGCAGCTTTGTGTCACAGAATTTCTGCATTTTGTAAATAATGCAAGACCTTCTATATTCAAAAATGCAATATTAAAGGTTTGCTGGCTTCAATGGCTGGTACCTAGACACAAAACACACCCATCCTTTGTATGCTTTCTATTTCCTACTGTTGTGAAGATGAAAGAAATGCAAGACATCATTTTCAGTCTCTACACTTCCACTCAAAAATTCCACTTAGGGTTGCATTTTCAAAGTGTCCTGCATTAGCTGTTACTGTAATTTTATATTAATCTTTATATTTATTGTTAAGGTTCTGCATATCCAAAGAGAATTACTATTTTTTCCATGTATCTCCCAGGAAAGATACAGCCTGCCTCTTACCCCAGCAGTATTACTTTTGTGAGTGAATGAATATTCACAATCATCACGATCTTCCAACTGGGTAGGAGATTCAGTGTCACACTTGATATTATTCTGAATGAGAAGAATATGCACAAAGTCTTTGATTCTTATTATGCTCAGGAAAAAATAGGAAATGTTTTCTGAAAGCACGGCCAAAGAAATGGACTATTGTTTCTCCTGTGGCTGGGTTTTGTTCACAAATGTTTTCCCTCCAAATAATCCCCATCTTCCTGTGTTTACATTCATATACCAACAAAAAACACCCAGTAAAGAGTTCCAAGCAGCCTTACCAGTGTTCTGGCCTCTTTTTGCAGGGAGGTGGTGGGGATGCTTAAAGGGGAGCCTGTTTTGTTTGTGTCTGTGTGCACACATGCATGGAAAAGCTCTTAAACACCACAGATTTGGTTTCTACTACACTGATCCAAAACCCAGTTGAGCTGTTAATTACATTTGTACTAAATAAAGGCCACTGGTCATGCTCATCTCATTTAACAAGCTTTCACTCTGTCTCCACTATCATTTCTGCATGGAATGGCCCTTGCACTGTTATCACATGTCACAGTTAAGGTTGCCTAGGTATCTTGGGTGTGCCCCCAACACAACTGCAACTGCAGCATTCTTTGAATTTCTTCAATTTTAATACTGGTTTGGAGATACTTAAATTCCTGTAATGTTTATCCTTCAGCTGCCAATAAAGTCCCACAACCACTTTCTCTCGACCAAAATATTGATTTTAATTTAATTCAGAGTTCATACATCAAAATGCCTTGAAGTTGATGGGAAAAAAATCAGAAAGGCTTTACTTGTTTACACAGAAACTGAATTTTAGACTGAGAGTTACAGACTAAACCTTGGATTTAGGGCCCCCTAAACTCACAGTCATTCCTAAGTTTTACCATCTCCCCCACTGTGTTTTTAGAAAGTCTCCATCTTTTGATTTCAGTTGGCCCGGGACCTTTTAAACTATAACCATAAAATAGGAGTTTTACAATATGCTGTATTTTGTAAACCTTGAAGTAACTTTTGAAAAGCCAAAAAAACCCCCAAAAGACCAAAGACACTGTGGTTAAACAACATGGTCATGTGACTCTTAGAGGTTGGAAATTACTGTGCAAAAAGTTGAAGTCATGCCCAAACAAGTACAGAACCACCACCTTTGGCACATTCAGCATAAAACCAGGATAAAAATACCCAAAACTATTTAAGAATCAACTTGCTAAAAGGCATAAGAACTAATACCAAATCCTTCCTGAACAGGCAAAAGCAGGAAGCCTCCCAGCAGCCACAGGGCCAACAGAAAATCCAAGATGTATTCAAATAATACACAACCATTGAAAGAAAGCTACAGCAACTTGGAATTACTTTTAAGTACTTGTGTGGTGACATCTTCCCCCACCCTGCTTTTTTTATTTTTTTTTAAATGAGGCAGGTACTGAAAGACACTGAAGCTTCATTTGGAAGATTTTAGAAGAAAATGAATAAAAATTCAAGAATAAAGCCTACTGTGTTATAAATATGAACCGTGGCATTTAAACTAAAACTTTGCCATGAAGTTTCTACAAAGGTAGCCACAGAATAAAACCATTTCCAGCAAAATTGAAATATCTGGTCTTCTAAGAACAGAAAGGAGAAATCCTGAGTAGTCACCTTGACCTCTTAGAACAAACATATCTCTAGTTTATAAAGTCCCAATATCACAAATTGCCAGAAGCCTGGACAATGCAGTGGAGGTGCTTTTCCCAGTCCTGCAGAACAATTACTTAAGTATGGAGTGCAAAGAGTTTACAAAACTTGACCCTTCCGAATTGCTTCTATGAAATTAATGCCAAAGAAGATCCTTTTTCCTGATTGAATATAGAGCCTGATACAGCAAACTCTCAAGGCCTAAATTTCTATTCTCAGCGATCACTAAAGAGAAATTTAAAAGTAAACCAGCACAAAAGAGAAACCTTTTACTTCCCAAAGAATTAGTCAGCTAAAATTATTTGGTTTAACATACATCAATACCAAATAATTCTGGGGATACTTTTGATAAAGCTTGAGGAGAATTAGAGTTTTAACTTTTTATTAAAGATTTTTTTTAATTCCAAATGTGATTTGATGAGTCAGCTATTCTCTGAAGTCATGTAACAATAAACATTAAACATTACTCAATACCCACAGCAACCACTGTCTAATTTTGTTCTTTTTTTTCTTCTCCCCACAAAATGGAAAAAAAATTCCCTGTAGAAATTATTAGATTTGTGCCAAATTTATGACTCAAAGAAAAATTAAAATAAATAGACATGTGAAGTTAAAACAACAAAATACTATATTGTGAAAACCACAGAAATTTAAACTGATTGTAGGTTTCTTTTATGTACATCTTTTAAATACATTTACATACAGGTGTAGATGTCTGAATGTAAAATAAAACAAAATGAATGTGCATGTACATAGTTTTTATTTATACATAACATGCAAGTTGCATTTGTTGCTGATTTTTAAAAAATAAATGTTAACATAAAATCCGTTTGGAAACCTACAAGGGGGGGTATAATCACTATTATAAATACAGTCTACTCTGGGTTTAGTTACATCAAGGGACAGTGGTGATACTCTAAGAAGCAGTGTCCATCTTGGGGCTTTCTAAATCAAGGAATCTTCTCGAGTTTAGACAGTATATTTCTTTTCTAAATACTTAACAATTATATATCTTAATGCATTATTTTCTTCCTCGGCCAAGGCAGTTTCACCTGAATATTTGCAGATGTTTATACCCCCATTCCCATTTCTTGTTGTGATCCAGTCAAGCTATAAGTTTCATTCTTTCAACTTTTCCTACAACTTAATTTTCCATCTCTTTATTCCTTAATTAAATTCATGGTTCAGATCATTGGATGTTCATATTTAAAACAAGCGCCAGGCATCAATATATTTTAGAACTGCACTAAACAGAAAGTACATTTTAAAATAAAACATTATGCTTCTGAAATGGAAAAAAGAATGGTATTGATTACAGAAGAGTTCTCACTTCCTGTAAACATTTCTATCTCTCTCTCTCACACTGACATACACATACTTACTTAAAAGGAAAACCAGAAACAAGAGTTTAATTAAACACCACTAGTCTGAACTTCAAATCCATGCATGAACAGATGGCCACACTTCACAGCCTGCCAGCAGGCCACTCCAACTAACTGGGACTGGGATCAGGGTAATGCCATGGAAGCTAGAAGTTTTGAACCAAACAAATATCCATATACGTGTATTTGTGACAGTTATAAATAGTATAACATCCAAGTATTTAGCTCCATACAACAAAAAGAGAGGAGGCTTCTATTTCAGGCCATCATTAAATCTAGTCATCTCCTGTGAGTGCACCAGGATGCTTGTCAGTAGTCACAGAGACTTCAAATCCACCTGACTTGGCAAAGAATAGCTTTAATGAAGTAAATAAAATTGCCCACTTCAGCTTTTCCACAAACAATCTGTAATACTGGACTTGTGCTCACTAATTAAAATATGGTCCCAAATACTTAAATATATTTGCTTACATCAGTAAGCATTTATTAAACTAAAATCAATAAGGAATCCCTTAAGTAAAAACATCTTCAAATATGCCTGAATTCAGTAGAACCATCCCCTAGTAAGTACCAAAAAGGACATCTGCTTTTACTGACATTAAACTTGGGGGTGAACATCTACATAAATTTTTAACAGTGCGAGACAGACATGAATACAGGGGAAATAAAAGCAACCCAGGATATTCCTGATGCTCTTCAGCCTCTATCAAATTTTAACTCTGCATTCTGTCACCTTGCTCTCCCCACTATTTCTGTAGCAGGACTCCAACTCTGCACTGCCCTAGATACAGCTGACATTGCCTAAATCTGAACTCTGCCGATTTTCTTCACCTCTCCCTGTACTGAATGCTGATAATTCTGACCACTTAGCAGTGGGCAATACCATAAATTTTGCAACCTGGCATAAGCACTTAGGAAAAAGTGTTACAAGCAGTTTTTCTGACTGAGGCTGTTCATAAAACTAGGGGAAGAAAAAAAAGTAAAAGCAACACCTACATAACTTCACCTTAAGACTTTTGTGTTCTGCAAGGCATCAAATTAACACAATACTTCTGTGTGTCCAAGACCCTGGGCCTTCCAAAAAGAACAGAAGCTCTCCTAATTCTTACATCACTTTCTCAACTGCTGAATAAATATTTTCTGATACACTTATTCCAGTATTTTTGTTTTGCCTTTTCCCTTTCCTTTCAGAAGGAAAAGAGAGATGAAGAAAAAATTCATTTAAATACTCTTCTGAAATAGTAATTAAATACTTTTGAGGAAAAAATGCTGCATATAGCATTTTAGTATCCAAAGGACCCTCAGATTATCTCAGTCCTAATTTACATAAGGCTTCCATTCCCAGAGGTATTCTGCATTTAACAGAATACTGGGATAATGAACACTTCTTCACAGGAGGACAGGTTCCCTAACACTTAACAAATCCAGAACATCCTTTCAGTGCAATACAAAACAGGATAAAAATTTCCATGGTTGCTAATTAAGTAAAAATGGCAATATGAGCAAACAACAAGAGATCAATTCATGGATTTAAAGACAATACTGACACACAGAGATACACATATATATGCAAATAAATGATACAAATTCAGAATATAGTCTGGAAATTATGTTGGTATTTTAAATTTGCAAACAAATTACAGAGAAAGATAGCAACTTCATTAAATATTTATAAAAGTAGTAAATACCTGAAGTACTCACAGCAGTGGAATAAGGGTTATGAGCTCCTGTATTTTCAGCCCAGCAGCCACAACCATAAAGAGCTGCCTAAGGAAAGAAGCACATTCATAAATTTTTGGTGTATGAGATTTTTGCTTTATTCCCTTTCCTTAAAAAAAAAATGAAAATACAAAAACAACCTCAAACCAACAACACTAACAAAAAAGAAACTCAAGAAAATTCCAAGTATTAATACAAAAGATGAATAAGAATATGATAACCATATTGTAATTCCACTCCATTTTGCTACATCCTTTGACTATTCTGGAGATCTGAGTGTTTGTCATAGATACAGTATTCTAACCTAGCTTAACAGAAAATGAGAGTAAAGATAACCCTGGTCACAATGTCTCTTTCACTCTGCTATTCAAAAAACAAACAAATAAACAAAATCTTAAATACATTTCAAAAGAGAACTGCTTTTTGGACAGTGGAAAATGTGAGCCAAAAAAACAGCTGTACAGCCATGGAGTATGAAATTTCTGATGCACCTCAAAATTCCCTAACAACAATAAGGTGATACATCATAAATATATTACTATTAACATTAATAATAAATAGAACTATAATTTATAAACATAATCATAATTATATACAACACATCATAAATATCTGATATGTTCTTTTATTACTTTTGTCACTTCCTCCAATTCACAAGATCATTTAAATATTAATTAGAACAGCTTCCCTAAATATTGACAGAAATCTTATTTTAAGACTCTAAGCATTTAAGAGACCATTTGTAGTACTAAGGACGTATTTAAGCCTAAGAAACTACCTTTTGACAGAGATATCAGTAAGTTAACTACAGAACATCTTACCTATCACTGTTTTATTACACTGATGGAGGACACTAAAAACACTTGTATATCACTGCAGTGAAAACGCCTTCAGCATTTAAAAGGAAGAAAGGGAGAACAGCAGTTTGCTGTCACAGCTCTTCCTTGACACCACACCTGCTTGTGACACTGAACAATCATTCCCAACCAAAAAAAATGTACAATGATCACCTGACCAACTCTTCCAGGGTGCTTCAGTGCTAAACCTCCACTGGAGACAGCAGCAGCGACATTTCCTTCCTGGTCAACAACAACTGCACCAACTGTATCCAATGTTCCTGAGTCGTTCTCCTGCAGAACACACAAACAGAAAAAAATCCTAGCAAAACCAGTATATTAAAGTCAGATCACACTCCTTAGGAGTGTGCAAGTGAGAGGCCTAGCAACCAAACGGATTTGTTATCATGCACTTGTATCCACTGTCATAAATCTTCCCAAAATGCTGCTTTGCCTCAGACAGGACCTTAATAAAACTTCTCCAGTAACAAGAAGGTAATGAACATCTCAGAACTCATCCAACGCTTAGATCACCTGCTTTTACTCACATAAGTGCCAGAAGTCATGTTTTCTTAGTGGTTGCCACTTGTCCACTAAGAAATGATTCAGCAACTGGTGCCACATCAAAAGACCTTTCCTAAAAGGCCCAAGAAAGCATTTTCGGAAGGCTCTGATCTTTAGAGACGTGTGACTTTAGAAAAATGAAATTTAAAAAAAAAATCAAAAGAACAACAACAAAAATCAAACACCCCTTCCCCCAAAAAGAAAACAAAGCACCACCAAAAAAACCAAGCAGCTGGTTACCATGTAAAGAGAAAATACTGCTATTCCGAGCAAAACAATAAATAGAAGCATCAAGAAAAACACCTTCCCTAGGACAGATTCTGTCTGCCAGACTTGTCCTCAGTTCAGGAATCTTTAGTGAGCAAAGCAATTTTACCCTTTGTTCCCTGTAACTAGAGGGTAACTAGAAAAGTGTCCTTACTTCCATGACTTCTGAGGCAGATTCACTCCCCCCAGGAGCAGGGGTCTCTCTTTGTATCCTTCCCCCATTCCTTAATTTACCACACTAAGTCCCTCTTAGAGAAGGAGCAGTTTTCCTCTCTCTGCCTAGGCTTGGCCTAAATTCCCCTCTCTGCAGAACCCAGGGCAAATCACTCAGCCTTCATGCTCCACCACACACAGCATGCAGTGTACAGAAAATAAAGCAAATAAACAAAATTGATCCATCATCCATCACATACTCCAGAGATGCACACTGCTGCTGCACAAGCCTCAAGCCTCTTATATGGACTTACCCAGTGAAATAATGCCAAAGGTTATTAAGTTTTGCATATAAATGTGAATTATCTGGACTAGAAAATCAGAGGGAGGAATTAAGAAAAAAAAAACACCTAACTATTTAACTTCAAATTATCAAGTTCCCATCATCAATTAATATTTCCTTGGCCATACTATGCCACTTATCAAGCATGGTTTCAATACTTCAATGATGATGATACTCTGGCCACACTTAATTTAAGAGAAAATATCTAGGTGAATCCTGTGTCAATCTCAAAAGGAAAAAAAAAGTACAGCACTACCATGTTCCACAGCACTTTTCAAGCAACTGGAACTCCTAGGCAGGAATTTCATTCTTGGCTTTCACCCAGAGAAACAGTAAGTTTGTTCTCTGACCTACACCTAGATCTTCCCTGGCAAGTTCTGCACTCAGACGCTGACACTGACCATACTCAATATTAAAACAAATGGATGGATGCCCCAACAATAAAGGAGAGTGACTGCTTAAAGACAGAGAGGGGTGAAAAGTTAGAGATCCATGGTTCCAACTGGCACTGGGAAGAAGAGTAAGTTGAAAAACAGAGGAAGGAAGGATCAGGGAGGGCAGGAAAAGCAGAAATAAAAGGAGTTTGTGCAAAGGGAATAAGAACAGAGCCAGCTCCCTTCCAAGTTCTAAAGATGAAACAAAATGAAGGAACCCTTTAACATCTCATGTGCAAATGTATTTTCCAACTCCCAAGACTCCCAGACACACCCTGAGCTAACACTAACTCAGTTCAAACAATACTACTCAGCAGATTGAAAAGACCTTAACCAGCAGAGCAGGCTGCTCACAGCAGGTGCAGATTCCCATCCCTGGAGGTTTCCAAGACCAGACTGGACAAAGCTCTTCCCAACATGAATCCTCTTATGATTTCTATGTACAGAAGAACTGCTGTAATACAGGTGCTGCTGTCTACACCCTGCCCCCTTCTATCAAAGGAAATTATACCCACAATAAAAACTTGATTAATACACTATTACAGATAGAAAAACCTAGCCTGTCAAAGTTAGTTTAAATGAGGCAATTTTGAGGCTGGAAATCTTTTCTAAGGGAAGCATCGATAAGGCAAGGTTGAGTTGGCCCACACAACCTTCTGAAGGAAATCTGTATCTCTGAAGCAAAGGAATTAAGTATTTTTCTTCTCAGCAATACAGGTTTGGTGTTGGGGGGGGCCAGGGGGGCTGGTTTGTGATCAAAAAAAAAGTCACTGATACATAGGTGATGCTATATTTATCCTTATTCAGCAAACTGAAAACCAGTGATGTTCTATTCCACACTCAATGGGGAAAATACATTATCAGTATCTTCTACATATGTGAACTGTACTGGCAACCTTGATTTCTGGACCAGTAAATAAAGAGCTCATCAAAATTTAACACAGGAAATTCCTGTACATCTCTCTATAGAAAAGCATCATGAGCCTGAGGAGTCACTGCAAGACTGCACCTGCTGAGAAGACTTTCAGTGTCACACATTTCATCTCTTCAAATCACATGAATGTTGAAAAGCAGAGGATCCTGTCAAGCTAGTGTCAAGATAATGAAAACAAGTATGATAAACACTACAATTCACAAAGTCTAAAATAAGACCAAACTTTATACAGGTCAACAGAGACTAAAGATACAGCTTGCTTGTCCTTACCTTTTTATTGATTGATTTACTTAGCTACTTAAATTTTAAAATTTTGCAAGTTCTACAGGAAACTTAGTGATATCTGTTACCAAATTCTGCATCTGAGTTCAGCTACTAAATGATACTCGTCCACTGCAAAAGCAGTTTGGGGGTTTTAACAATGTAGTATTGCAACCTAAATATAATCTATTATATAGTTAATATTTTGCATGGAAACAACTAAAACTCAGTGTTACAAGTCAGGCCTCACATTACTTAATTTGCACCTTGCAGCAGGAAAGGAAATTAATTTATTCAACCATGGTCCAAACACTCAGTTTTTGCTAAGAACATGCACACAAAACAAGAAGATATTCACCTGCACAAATGCAGAGTTCTATCAGGCATCTTTAAAAACCCTTCCTTTCCTCTTGCACATAAAAGAATTGTACATATTCATCACTACAAGCCCCTAAGAAAGCAATTAGCAGATTAGGAGAGCTCTATGCAGCGCACACTGAAGGATTTTACACACAGGGCCTTTTCCCTCACCACTTGAGATAGTTTTGAAATGCCATAAAAGTAATTACCACTAAATCTCATCTTTGAGTATAACTGACAAACTACAAAATTAATCAGATTGAAGCAATTTACATTTATATGCTATTACCCAAGTATCTAATTACACAAAGCTTGATGAACAATCCCAACCTTCCCAGTTTAACATTTTGTTTGATCTTCATGTGCAAGATGAGGAAATTATTCCATATAGTATTTCCACAGATAAAGCCAAAACAAAACAACAGAACTTAACTAGAACGGGTGAAAATTATTTAGGTTTCTTTTCCTGTATTAAATGGATTTTGAAGGATGCTTTTGAAAACTGTAAGGTATTACTATCAAGGACCATTTGCACACAAATGAGGGATGAAACATTTGTTTATTTTTAAGGAAATTTCCAAACTGCAAGACTAAAGAAGACAGACACTAGGACTGCCACAGTTGACTGCTACACTTACAATTACCTGCACATAGACAAAAATATTTTCTAAATATGTTTAGTCTTAATACAGTAACTGAAGCACATGGAACTGCTGATTCCACGCATACAATTCCAACTGGTGTACACATCTGTCAGTACCTATGTTGAACTAGATAAAAACACAAGCCAGTTTTAATAAAACTCAACCTAAATAATGTTATTTATACAGTTAAATAACTAGGCTATAAAATACTAACTTACAAACACCAATCTGCTCCAAAAAAATCATGTGTACTAGGGGTTCTTAGTGTCACTTACTCAAATCAAGAAGAAGACAACTTTTTACAGATATGCTGAGATCACTTGTAAAAGTTTGTAATAGCAAAAGACAAATTAAATTTAGGGATTATAGCCAAACTCTGCTAAGCTATTTTTAATGAAAATTTCCTCTGGTAAAAGACCGACTAAGAGTAAGCAGACAAATATTTACTTCTGATATTCACTGGTGATAGAGGGGAGAATTTGAGAGCAGCATGTGGCTGAATGAACACATCATAGACACCTCCCATGAGAATGTTTAGTTAATTTTTGTTTGTGTGTGAATTATTTCTTAGCTATGTAAATCAGTAAGACTCTGCAACTTAAAAAAGACTAAATTTTTACACCTTCAAAATTTGGTGAAGTTATTAATGGATCTT
The DNA here is from genome assembly GCA_013397155.1 of Irena cyanogastra. NCBI lineage: Eukaryota > Metazoa > Chordata > Aves > Passeriformes > Irenidae > Irena > Irena cyanogastra. The sequence continues at coordinate 636,315 of VWZV01008136.1, read as the reverse complement.
CTTGCATGCAAATGCACAACCCTCTGCAAATCCAACATTGGGTGAACAAAGAAAAATACAGCAAAGAGAAAACTCCGTTTATCAGGAAACAAAACTCCTTTAGTAAGTTACACTGCCAAGTTTTTCCATACAAATTTAAACTGCCTCATTCTTTTTAAGGTTGGTATCATCACATTTTTATTGAAAACTAATTTTTAAGCCTGTATTTTTCTTTTTAGCTGGTGACACTCATCAGTAGCCCAAATGTCCATGTAATTTCAACCTGTTTTGGCCACAACACTGTTTCTTCACATTGGCTCTATTAGTTCTGATCCCATTCAACTCCACCTTTGTTAACATCCTTTCTACCTTGCTCTCCCCACAGCCTGCAGCACTGACAACAGAGGTACACATGCTCAGCTGCAGCACAGAGCTGAAGTGGGTGAGTCAAACCAGATAATAAAACAGCTCCAGAGAAGCACAGCTGACAAAAAAGTTACATGAGTATTTATCTATTAAAATAACTTTGATAAGAATATTAACTTCTAATTACTCAAGTATTTAAATGGTTTTAAACCAGTTATTTTAAAATCTTTTATGAGAGCACAGCTTTGACAGTGTGAGTTTTAGGGCAACAAATCACATGCCCTTGCTAAATGACCTTTTTCTACTAGGTGGGGAGACATTCTACTTTTTTTTTTCTTTTAGATTTTGATTTTTCATTTCTATTTCATTTTGAAAAACTACTTTGAAAACCTTACTTCCTGTAAGGCTGCCATTATCCTACACTCTGTGCAGAGCACAAGAATTCCACATTGAGAGCATGGGCTGGTTTTCACCCCTGCTCCAGGGCCAGCTGACAAAACCAGCATGTTGTTACTGGATTACACACCAGGGAGAAGAGCTCTATCTGATCACCTCCTTTACCTACCACCACTGGCCCTTGGGAATCTCCCACAAGTGCTGCACAGGACTCTGGAGCCCTTGAAATTTCAAATTGCAGGTCGGTAAGCTCATGCATTGGCCTATGTTCCAAGCATTGACTTGGCCCTTATTACATGAACAGCAATACTGCACAGGGACCCCTCCTCCCTCAGGTACACTTTCACACTCCCAGTTTCACAAGGAGGTAATTGAAGTCCTGTGAACAGGAAAAGTTCCAGAATGAACAACTAACTTCCATGGCTCCCCCATCCTTAATTTCTTCACAAGTTTTAGCTCCTTGAAAAAATTAAAATTAGCATCCTGCTAGAGAAAACAGCTTATGTAAGAATACAGATGTAAATTGCCTAATTTATCACTGTTTGTCTCTGCAGACTACAGAGAATACATTTTTGCTAACAATTCTCCAGGATTTATATGTTATTTATATCAATGTATGTAACTAGGCAGCGGTCAGACAGCTCAGTAAAGCAAAGAGAAATGGCCAATCTGAAGGTCCATGGGCCCCAAATATAGCACAGGTATTTAATTTAATGAGCCATACTTTGATATTCAACATCAAATACAAATATTCTGAATGCCATTCTCACAGATTACCATAGCTCTACATTTAAACTAAGAACGAGGCGAATGGAGGGAATCCTGGTAGTTTTGTAGCACAAGTAATATGGGCCAGGTCAATGCCAGATGCATGCACAGATGCACATGTTTACCTACCTGATATTTCAAATTTCACCAATTCCAGTTCCATAATGCAGTGTGCTCAGGAGACATTAAAAAGTAGGAAACAGGGACAGAGATCTCAAGCTAAAGAAAATGTTTTGGTAAATAATTATCTGTTTGTATTTACATTTGTCATATTTCCAGTTCAAAATGAGCAAAATATTTTTCTTAGCACAAACAAGATATAAAGTGATGGTTTGGTTTTCAAATAGCAAGGCAGAAAGTTTTAACTGCACTAAGTTTTCATTATATCATCTAAACATTAAGATGGACAAGGAGAACAGGCTTCTGAGGCTACATCAGTCTTATCATATAAGCCATGAAGTTTATTAGCAATCAGCTGTAAGTTTAGGATGACACAAGAATTTGAAACAAGAGCTAACCTTTTCATTTGATTGTCTTCTTTTCTTTAGTTGAATGAGATCTGTTTCCACCTTTTCGGCCAACTCCAGCTTCCTCTTGTTCCTCTTAAAAGCTGCTAAACTAAACCCTATAAAAATAGTTCAAAAGCACGTAACTAAGTAAAATTTACTTATTTTAAGCAAATATTGACAAGTCGACATTTTGAAGGACACATCCCCCACTTCTTTACTGATGCAAAAAGCATCAATAAAAAGCCAAAAACGAAGTATTCAAGTTTCAGTACAAGTTGTTCACATCTTTTCCTAAGTTAAAAAGTTCTACTATTGTTCAGTAGAACGGTGATGAGTAAAATATCTGGTAGAAACACAGCATGAACACATGGAAGCTGGTCTAAATATCTTTGGCAAAGAAGCAGCACTGCACAGAAGAGAACAGAATAAGTGGCTTGCGTTAAAATTGGTTTTGACTGCTGACAAGTAAATAGATACCATGCGAGCTCATTCTGATAGCCATAAAATTAGGTTACTATTTTATTACCTTAATCACATATCTGTATGTTTACCCATATATCTAAAGTCACACACAAGTCTAGCAGTAGTTTATGCTCCATAATCCAACACAGTCTAAAGACCACCTAGCCTGGGTCTCAAGAAGACAAACATCTACTTTCCACATCTAAGCCCCACATTCAGAAAGGAAGTGCTCTCTAAAGTGGACTGAAAAATAAAATTGCTATGCTTAAGAGACCAAAATGATATGTTCCCATTTTAGAAGTTTCAGTTCATGAACAAACTGCAGATATTGACATATTCAGTTTAAATTAGTTTTGACTCAATATCATCCCCAGGCTGTTTTAACATCCTCTGTAAAATGTAAAGAGGTGGGGAGAAAATGTCTTTTGTCACTTGTTTAACCACACCAAATCAAGCTATTGGGAGAACAGAGCAATTTGAATCTTTTACTTACACAAGTCACAAATTCAATGGAAACTAAGAAGTACAGGTTTGTCTATACACTTCAAAAAATGTCATTTTAAATGAAATTCTGAACATAGCTAAATCACTGTTATGCAGAAGACTGGAACAGCTGCATGAAGTCTAATAATAAACTCAATATTGCAGAGCCAATGGAACCCAGAGCTTTCATTTACAATTCTCAGGAAGTACACAACAGTGAGCATTTTATTTTGAAACTGCTCCACACTGGTGTCAAATTCACCTAGTGAACTCTCTTCTAATCATGTTTTAAAGTATATAAAACTGGACCTTAATGTACACACAGTTAGTTACTCAAATATATAACTCAAAAAGTAGTGAGAAAGCTGGCATTCATCTCCAAAATCTTATGAATACCAGTTCTTTAAAAATGTAAACCCATATTAATCAGCCATCACCAAGAAAGGAATTCATTCTACTATACAGAGCTGATTAATGCAGCTACTTAGGACAACACATTTCTATGTTTGAAATGAGGATGAAGAGGTAAAACCTGAATACTTGATAAGAAGGAGCAGGCAAAGAATGATTTTAATCAAGTACTAATTGGCAGTGAGGAGAAACAAGCTAAAACCCTCTCACAGATCAAGAACTTTGAAAACAGAAGTGCCCCAAAATAAAGTAAGCAGGCACATTGTTTTTAGGAGAATTTTTAAACAAGGAGAACTTGTAAGTTAACACAAGTTCACCAAGCACAGCAAACACCTATGGGCAGAGCCATACAGGGTGAGTAAGAATAGTGAGTTATGGTATTCCTCAAAAGCAGGCATTACACAGGGATAAATACGCCTAAGCCTGTTACCTGCTGCTGCCACTGCCTCCTGCCAAGCTGTAAAAAAAGTGGACCTAGAGAGGAAAAAGGGTGCAGGAGCCCACACATGCAAAGCTGAACAGGTTCCTTGTACTTCAGAGCTGAATGTCAGCAGTGTCCTGGAACCCTTAGCAGCATTTGCAGGTTCACCAGTTCAAACACACGCACAAAGATCACAACAAATGCACAGAACACATGGGCCAGTTCCAAGCTGCCCTGCCAGCTGCACTGAGTGCTGTTAAATAGCCTCTCAGCACCTCCACTCCACCTACGCCCTGGCAGCATATTTAGCCTGCCATTTTTCCACAACACACAAAATTCTCAAAGCTTGAGAGATGTTTCATTCATTTAAGACCACAATCCCCAGCTAAGCAATTAATTTTCAGAGGTTACCCTGTGCTTTAAGATTTCTTGATTTTTAAGAAAAAAACCTGAAGACTTACTCTGAATGATCTGTTAACAGTAACTTCTTATCTGCATTGTTAATTCAAAGTGGTATTGGTAAATTGTGAAATTCAAGGCAGAAAAAAACATCATTAGCAAAGAAGTACACATCTCTTGGGCCATGTCAGACAGACAGAAGAAGATAGCTTTCTAGCAACATTTAATGATGTAGGTTGGAAGGGACATTAGGAGGTTGTGGAGTCCAACCTCTAAAAAAAACTCAAATCCAATTTAAAAGGATTTGTCAGATTCTAAGTATTTTCAACAACGGAGCTTCCACAACTCCTCTGGGCCTCTGCTTCAATATTTGACCAACCTCAGGTTTAAATAAATAAGGTATTAATTCAAACTCTTCAGTTTTGTTCAGTTCACTATGAAACATCATACCTTTCACACCTGTGAGGGAACATCAGTCTAGTCAGACATCCCCTAGAAAGGAAATTCTTGTGCCCAGGCTACATTCAACTTCAGAATTGTTATTAGGATTACCTTTCATCTGAAAGGTGAAGATTTTGTTTTAGCAAGGACTTATGAAAAACAGCCTTTCATTATTTAAAGAAAATAATTATTAGCAGTAATTATCAATTCCTCTTAGCAGGATAAGCCAGCTAATACCTCCAAAGTGACCAAATAACCATGAAATAAAGGACCAGGTTACACCTCAAAACCTGGCAATTTTTTCCTCTGACAGTTTTATGTCCAATGTCAGTTAAAAAAAGAAAGTCTTGACTCTAACTTCAGTCTTAAATTTGTTTTTTTTTCTCCCCAGAATAAGGGAATAAAGACTAAAGCAAGTGACAGGCTGCCTGCCCTCAGTTTATTCCTGCCTTTGTGATGTTCTATCTACGCAAAACCACTATAAATGCCATGAAAATGAACAGTACTCTCATTGCTTCATCTTGGTCTAATAGTGACAAAAGAAACTGAGGAACACAAGTGAACTTCAAACCACACACGTGAAAGATGAAACTAGAGTTTTCTGAAAACACCCTCTAAGTTTGGTCCTTGACAAAGAACATATTAAAACATTAAATTAAAACATTCCATGAACTAAAATACAATCCAGGATTCAAATGTGCTTGGTTAACAACACACACACAATATGAGAAAACAACCCACAGAAAATTTGTTTTGAAAATAAGCACTACAGACACAAAGAAAACACCTATACAAAATTTGAGTTCATAGTTCACATTAAATCTAAAGCAAAACCTCAACTTTGCAGTGCAAGGACACTACAAAATTTCATTTGTCCTTAATGACAGTATAAAAACCACTCTCACCTTCTCCAACCAGACAGTGTATTCCAAGCTTGAGAAAAGGAAAGGGTCACAACACAGTGATGAAGAGAGGCATGTTTTCCTAAAACAAATGCAATATAGCTACATCAGGCTGATGTTGCCTGGGTCAAGGAGGAAGAGAAGAGTAAGAGAAGCAAAGCTTACTGACTGAGGAGAAAGCTAGGAAGAGGGTAAGGGAGCTGATGGAATTTTAGCTTGAAAAAGTTTTGGATCACAGCCCAGTGGTACTGTTGTTGTAATCTATGGAAAGGCATTTAGTAAAAGGTCTTTCAGTTCTGCTCAAGAACTTAAAAGTTTAGATGTAATCCAAACAAGTACTTTCAGATAAAATACCTGGCAATTACTACCCTACTCAGTAACAGCACTTAGACTCCACATCACGCTTAGAAGAATTGAGTCTTGGAAGCCACAGAGTACAGCCAGCCAATCTGTTCTGCTCCATCATTTATGCACCTACTGGCATAAATAAAACCACCTCAGAGTTGCTGGGAGAGGAAGGAAAAAAAATAAAAAAGCCCCACAGCTTTACAAAATTACTGTTCTTGTTCAAACATGATTTTCTCAGGCCTCATCCAGACAAAAGACTCATTGAGTGACAACCATAGCACATCAGGACCAAAGTGTTATAAACAAATCCAAACTCATTTACAGTATTTATCACACATCCCTGCCTTGCAGCATGGGCTGCCTCTTCTGGAACAAGTGATCTACAAGGAGCTGGAAACACCTTCCTAATCCTGCACATTCTCCTTTCAGCCCCCAAGGTACCAAGAGGAGTGGCCCATGTGTACTCTGCAGTTTGGGTGTAACTGTGCCAGACAGGGGAAACTCTGGTGGACTACTTGGTCACAGCAGAGGGGAGACAAGTGGAGGGGTTTGCCTGGGAGAAGTTCAGTGCCTGAGCACAGGACAGGTGGGAGCAGCTCCTGCTCAACACCACTTGCCTGCAGGAGAGGTTGGCATTAGTGGATGTGGTATCAGAACATGCACTTGATAATATTTATCTGTAAATTCAGAAGAGAAGTCACACAGGCTCCTCTTGTTCAAAGCTAAGACTGCTGTAGATGCTCAAAAGGTTCTGATGTTCCTGGATACCCTGCTGACAAAGGGCCACAAGATCTCCATTACATAATTAACTAGCCCAAGATTAATCTCCTAAACTATTACTGCTAGACAATAAACACACCTTTTTTACAGGCTTTTTTCATTGTTTTAACCACCTAACAAAGAGATGAGAAAGTCATTTTCAGCAAGCAGGTCAGTGGAAGGGATCACGAGTCTCTGAGTCAGTTCAGAGACTCATCTGTGCCACTCGTTTGCCATAAAACTTCCACATTCTTTACTCATCTCCTGTACTCTGATCATTCCTTTACCTCCTTTAACCATAATACAAGTAAAAATGTAATCAAAAATCTTGATAAATTATACAATGACTAAGTAAATTAAACACAACTGTATTCCCCATTCTACGTAGCTCTTCAGAAGTTTTTCTTAAGTCACCTTTCACAGCCCATTAGAAATGATTCAGAGAACACAGGCAAATGAAAAGCAGACTTGTCCTGTACACGGAGTCTTTGAAACTACTGAATAGACTTAAATACAAGACTAAGACACCTTTTCATTTTTTAAATAATGCTGCAACTGATACATATGTACTTGTTAATTCTAGCCCTGTATACTTTAAACAGGCCCACAGATGACAGGCTGTTTATTAGAATACACTGCTAATTTCTTGCCCAAAGTTAATGCAAAACATGTTTACTACAAAGTCCATGTTTCCTTAAAATCCCCATGCTTTTATAAGCCACATATTTTCCTTTAATTATTTTCAGCAAGGCTGAAAATTCAGAAAATGGCTACGTGAACAACTATATTTTCAAATAGAGGAAGGGAATACAAATTTTTAGCACCACTAAATGACAAATCAAGTTCAGGACAATATTCAAACCTGCCTGGTTACAGTGGTGGAACAGCAAGTTGGGAACCCAAACACCAAATACAAACTTTCTATCACACACATTACACATTATTATGCAACTGAATAGTATGCAACCTATAAGTGTTCAGCAATCCTTGTTTAAAATCAAACTATAAATTGAAATACTAAGAAAACTCTAATAATATTTTAAAATCTTTGAAGCAGAGATGGAGCTCTGACCAATCACACAGCACCCCCTGGCAGACAGTGCTTAGAGTCAGCTGACAGAAGCCTTCTGCATTTTATCTTTCTATTCCATATTAAAAGAGAATGCAACTATTGGAGAAGAGAATTAAAAAGGAATATACTAACAAATTAGTTAACCCACAGGAATTCAAATGATCTTGTGAAGAATTCTGTTGAGCAGTTGTTAAAATAAATGACACAAATTAAAACAGAAAGACGAAAATAAATTTCTTTTAAACAAAGCTATATTAAATGACAGATTAACACCCTTTAGGCTTGTGCTCGGACTAAAAGACTACTAGAGATAGCTTCCATGTTGCCATACTTTGACAGAAACAGTAAAATGAATGGGGAGAAAAGGCACTTGGCAAAAGCATATTAAAAAAATAACCTATCTCTCAGAGCACTACTCTATAGATCTGCTCTTTGTAACACAAACTCAGGGTAAACTGCTGCTGGACACAGCATTTCTTACTACTTCCTGCAAGAAATCTTGTTTTTCATCAAGCAGCCTTTCCTGAGCCTAGAAGATTGTCATTCATAGTACTTTCTGGGCACTTCTGCCCAACCTTTTTCCTGGGTAACTTACAGCCATTCTCCTGGCTGCACTCAGCTGTTCAGGTTTCAGAACAGCAAGTGACCCTACAATACTGTCTCCAAATCAAGGGAGGATTTACATCATGTATTCAGATTAACCAAGCTTCCTAACCAAATCTCCAGAACCCTTGAGTTTCTCTCCAAATCTTTCATCCTCCCCTTAAAAACAAAACACAGTCTGAGCCACTGCCCGAAATTCATAGCATAGCTCCAGCAATATAACAAATGTTTTTCTTAATACAATAATAATGAAGTAATAAGAGAACTGGGAGTGAGGTGAGATTTGGGGTTTTGGAGGAGAGGAAGGCAATACTGGTGGTCAGGGAGACATAGTGTCACTAGAAATAGCACAGTCTGCACTACACTCATCCAAAAAAGACTCTTCCTCATTAAAGAATCCAAGCCCTAAGATAAACAGGAATTTCCTTGCGTGCACACGGTTAGTTAAAAAAAAAAGTAACAAAGTACAAGTAAAGAAATGGTCTGTTACAAGAATTTCAAACCTACCCACAGCAGCCCCAACTCTGTTGAACAAGATGTGATTTTACTGGTTACAATGAGTTATTCAAGGTAATTAGAGAATTTGACTGAAGAAGGATTCTGACAATGAAGTAGTAGCTTTTATTCAGCAAGTCTCAAAATAATGGCAATGAGGTAACTCAGTTGTAAAGGTTTCTGCAGGTGCTAGAAACTAATATGGGTTCAAAAGGAAACAAAAATTTCATGTCAGAAAATGCCACTGTTTACTTTCCATGCATGCAGGAGTCACTAACAAGTCAGGAATTTAGAGTCTGGAATAACATAAGGGATAGGGTAAGGGAAGCAAATACTTGCTCTATGCTTACATCCTTCCTTAAGCATCTTATTTATGGCTACTCTTGAACTGCAGTTAACAAGTTATGTGGAACCACTGCCACTATTTTTGTTCTTATATAACATTCAGTTAATAAATAATATTCACTGAGGTGCTTACAGTCACTTCCACATTGTTAAGAGTTACAAGCTTGCTGCATGAGTAGGTGCCTTCCTTCTCTTTCCCTTTGAAGACTTAGCACTGTAAGCAAATGTAAGATGCTGTCTTACATCATGTTATCCTTGTCAAAGATAATTTACATCTATTATAGGTTGAGCTGATAATTTCAGATAGAAGTGTTTACGTTATTACTAGTGCAGGCACTGATACTGGCAGTTGAGGACGTATCTCAAATTCACATTGCATATTTAAAGTGTACTTTTAACATTTTTAAGAGACTGCAATGTGCAGTAATTCAGCACTTCTAAATTGTAATTACACCTTAACATTTGGATTACCCTTTCAAAGCAGTCTCTCTAGCACAGGGCAACAAAGCACTGGGATAAGCCAGTATGGGCTCTGCACTGGCAGCCTCTAGACTGGGCAGGGATTAATAAATTCAGCTTCCTTGCAGACTGTGGGCAATCAAACAGACACATCACATTTCAGGTGTTTGGGGTTTTTTTTAAAACCACCCACTCTGTATACTGGAAAGTCACCAGGTTTCTACAAATGGTAGAAATCCCATTTCCTCGCACACTTGACAAACCAAAGAAGACAAAGCACTTGAGCCTTGACAAAACCTTGATGTAATTCAACAAGTAAGATGGTTTAAAGCATACTATGATAGTTCTGAGAGAATTATGGATCATGACAAAGCAGATCCTGACCCTTTCTTTGATACTGATCACAGGGAAGCTCCATCTGTGCAAACCAACCACCCGATCCCCCAGCCTTACTTACAGCAGCTATAACATTTTTCTTCTCATCTCAGGTCCAAGAAAAAGGAGACTGAATAAGATAACTTCAAGAATATATTTTCCATGTGCAGCACAGAGAAGGCAAAATATGCACTCAGTACTCCCTGCCAATATTTACTGCAAGTACACGTCTAAATTTGGATTAGAGGTTTTTTGGGGGGATTTCTGTTTGGTTTTTTGTAAATAAGTTACTAAACATATTTTCCTGATGTTTGGCAATTAGTTCAATTCTCTGTTTTAAAAAGCTATTCAGAAGATACGTGATGTCTATTTAATTTACCCCCAGTTCTCCATGCAAACTTTACCACAGCAGTGATAGCAACCACAAACAAAAAAGTCTCCCTTTTCTTTGAAAATTGGTACATTATTTAACAAAACAGCTGACTTCAGATGAGATCTCTTTGTGGTTGCTTGGAAACAACATTCTATTTGATTGTTTCTTAAGCATATCTAACTCTCCTTTCCATGGTAACATTGGATAAATTTATTTTGGCTTCTTATATGTTACCTGTGAGAGAGTTTCCAATTTTTTCACTTGTAACGATCCCACGTTGTCAATGGTCATTTTCCAATCCCACTGACAAGAGGTCAATGAAATACAATATTTACTTTGCTAAGGACTGGGATGGGAATCAGTGTAACATTTTCTGGAACTGATTTTTCAGGTTTTTGTTTACTCTTGCATTGTTTTTTTCAAAGAAAAAAAACCTCAGATATACTACCATTAATAACTATACTGCAAAATAAACTTGTCAGTCCTCATGCTTCAACTCTTTTAATGCAAATTCTTTTGCTAAATACAAGTATGCTGAATGTACTGCACAGACAAAATGCAAGTAGTGGTCTTGGAGCAGGATTGTGAAAATACATTGGCTGGGATTATTCTTCTGATGTTTCTCCAAGGTAAATTCATAGTACGGATTAGACAAACCAAACTAGCAGCAGCCATCCCTATTTTTAAACTGTAATGTGCATATTTGCTCTGACTCAGGTACATTGTAGCTAGCAAACATATCATCTGGCAATTAATGTCACAATCTAATCATCTCTGTCACAATAGAAACACACTGGTACTAGAAACAGTTGAAATCTGTGTATGCAAACAGAATTAGTCAAGGCACCTCCTTTGTGAAGTATCTCTTGCATATAAGTAGCAGCTACTTTCCTAAAAAGAAAAAAAAAAAAAAAAAGAAAAGAAACCCCCCCNAGGAAGGCAACCCTCCTCCCCCTGAAAAAAACCTTAAAGCTTTAAGTGTTTTTACTCTTTCTAGAGCCACAGAAATAAAGGTGTTCTGCTCAGCTCAGCACAACAGTTGTTCTGCAAATACTGTTTTGGACAGTAGATGGATAGAGCAAAAGTTACAGGAGCTAGAGATGAAAACTTTTGTTCAAAATGAAATGTGTTGTGAATATGTATGAAAATTGGTGCAATCAAATAAAACAGTGCCACTGTTCCAGGGGTTACACTTCAGCACTGAGCATCAACAATTCTGAGCTGCAGCTTCTAGATATTTATCTACATTTAAAATTAGACCAAATAAAAGGCTTAATGGGAGCCCTGGGTTTCAATCTCTGACCTAGGGAAGAGTCAGATATTTGAAGTGGTAGTATTGTTTACTGTAAAATAAACATTCCTAAACTTCTGTGATCTCTTTTGAGTAGTAACTTCTGATTTTTTTTCTGCATAACCTCAACAGGCAGCACATGTTCTCACCTAAAACAAACTACAGACTGGTAGTAATGGCACTTTCCAAAGGAAGGGGGGCTGAAGAACAGAAGGAAGAGAACCACATCCTCCCTTCCATGAGTAAATGCACTCATTTTTAGCCTAGTTCACAGATGATGTATCAATATAACAATCACTTTTTTTTATTTTAAGACAAGAAGCTTTCCTAAGAAAGTTGGGTTAGTATACAGTACAATCCAAGTCTGTTTTCAGGACTGGGTTATTCTATCAGATTAGGTGAAGACTTGGGTTGAAAAAAAACAAAGGTAAATTACTTTGACAGCCTGTTTAGACAAGAGCAGTTCTGGACAAAGAACCAGAGATGGGTGTAAACTACACCATCTCAGAAACAAACTGGCACCTGCTGAATTTTGATACAGGGCTAGTTGGTGCTGTTAGGATCCAAGATGGATCATAACTGGAGAGTTGTAGGACTGAACTTTTAAAGAGCCTACATTTTGGTTAAAAAGAAGTCCATCACTGGATTTAGTCCTAGAATCACAGAATCACTTACATTAGATGTTGCTAAAATGCAGCTAAAGTAATAGTTTACAATTTTTTCTATTTAGATACTTATTAGAAAATTAATAAACTTAAACAATCCTTATAGACCATAACACCATAAACTAGCTGAATATTAAGAACAATGAAGTGATGTACACCTCAAAAGATGAGGCATCATTTAAAGTTACTCTGTCCTGTTCTTCCTACTGACACCACCAGTTTACTCACTTGTAGCCATGATACCTGGAGGACATGCTGGTATCCCGTGATCAACTGCCCATCTGTAAGCTCCTTCACCAACTAAAAAGCTAGGAGACACAGAAGAGGGAGTTTAAACAAAACCATATAACAAATCCCCCTTTGCTTGCAATTATTTTTTCTATTTGGTTTGGTCATTTTTAAATTATAAGCTGTTTATATGTCAAAGGACTGTCTGCTATAATTACATTTGGCAAACTTAGGTAGTTTCATTAAAAGATTACGCAGCTCTGACATTAAATTTATTACTGGACAAAACCAAGTGCTATTAAATTTGAAATTCAATACAAAACAGCATCAGCTTTCAACTGCAGCTATAATAGGACAGAGCTGTCTCGAATCTTGCTCTCTATAACAACTTAGTAAGATCCTGAAGATCAAAAATATGGGATGAGAAAGGTGAGAATGGCAAGGTATTTCCAGTAAAGCCAGCCAGTGTCAAAGGAATACCAAGAAGTTATTTTGAGAAGTGCAACACAAGCTAAAAGCTAACCTTATTTAGAAGGATTAAGGTCTATTTCATGGAGTTTTATCAATCATTTGCAAATGAGACTAGCTCACTAAATTTTAAATATACTTGTAAAAAAACTCCAGCCATCTGAGAAGATGTTTTCTAGGCAGTACTGAACACTTTACCATAGTGAGACGGTACACGCTGTTGTGACAACAAACAAGAGCAAAAAATATACACACACACACTGAACTTCTAGGGATAGAAGAAAAAGAAAACCTCATGTTGTTTCCCCCTTAGAGAAATTAATCTTATTGCCAAAAAAAGGGTATGTAGTAGCTGGAAAGGAGACACTTCCATAAAGCTGCTGTGCAACACAATAAAGGACAACTACTTCCAATCTTATTTCAAAAATGGACAGTGAAGTTAAGAATAACACAACTGCCTAATGGACACCAGAAGCAAAGACAAAGAATTTTCACCAAATTGGAAAAAGTTTAACAGAAATACCCGAGTTAAGAAGATGAGTCTAAAGAAGTTATTCCAGCTACAAAATAGTCCCCGGGGCCATGTAGTTCTCAGTTTCTGAGAACACTATTGATATAGCAAATTTGTTGGCATTAATGCTGGTGGAAGTTTTCTTGACAGTGCTATATCCAACATCTGCAGCTTTCACTACACAGTATTTTGGGGTGGTATTTTCTATCTTCTATATGATTTAATCAATCCAAGACGTATGCCTAGTCTTTCTTCACAAAAATCTCACAAAAGGTTGATCTAAATGAGAATTTGAATTGTTAAATGCATTATTTCTTACCATTGTTAATGCAGCTTCAGGTAAGAATTGTTCACGTTGCAAGAAACTGTAGGATGAGTGATTTGGTACTTTGGCAGAACTCAAGCATCTACTGTTAGGTAAGTTAGTGCTCAAGAAACAACCTGGCACTGACACATAACATAGAAAACTTTCAATATTAACATAAAAAAAAGATATGCAAACTGTAGCTGAACCTAATTTAGCAGTATTCTTCACTGTCTAAAAGAAGGTGGGTTTAGTCTTTATCAAACAATACATTTTTGAGAAGTAAATAAGCACTTCCTTTTCAATCAAATAATTTACACACAGAGAAAGGTTAGGTGGGAAAAGCATCAAACTCAACATTGGGAGTTTGATATACAGTAACTTGAGCACAGGTCAGTCAGAAACACTGTGTTTTACAAGCAGTTTCACAGCTGCCTTTTTAATACTTAAAACCAGACACTGTCACTAGTATTTATGAAAAGTGCAAAAAAGCACCCAAGAGTGTCACCTAACTTATGTGATGTCACTTTTAGTTTATTCACATTTCTGTCCTTAATCCTTACATTCCCTTCCCTCCTAGAACACACAGTTTTAGTTCCAAAGAGTTATTAAATCAGAGCAGAAAACTAATTGAGGCTCCATATCATCACAGAGATCATCCACCTTTTTTAAACTGCTCAGTTTGGATCTTTAAAGAACACCATAATCACAGAAAACTTAAAATAAACTGTTTACAAGGCAAATAGCGCCAGGATCTCAATGCTTTGTTGTCTGCACACAAAAACAAAACTACCACCAAGCTTGATGTACTGGGGAGAGGGAAGAGGGAATAAAGCCAGTGCACTATAGAAAGCAGTCAAAACCACCCCAAGTTTCAAAACCCTCCAGGCTAATTCAAAATACAAGTCTCCAAAGGGAGGGGAAAAACAAATACATAAAAAAGGATGAATGAGTTTATTCTCTGCTACTCTGAAAGCTGGGTCTGCACAAACAGGACATAAAGATCTTGCTTGCAAATATATCAGACAGAATACTCTGTAGTTCTTACAGGCTCAGAACACAGAAGATGACAACACCCTCTGAGCAAAGAGGTGGTACTCAGATGTGCTTTCCAGTTCCAGGCACACTAGGCCACATGAATAGAAAATATAAGTAAAGGCCTCTGAAATGGCCTTTTTAGCTAATTTCCTCCAAGAACATGATTATGCTGGTGCTGGATACTCCAAACAGGGCCATTTAATATGGGCTGTAGGAAAACAGGTTGCTCCAAGCTAAACAGAACTGTCAGAAGGTTTGGTTCCTTGTGGAGGTGACCTGCACTGCAGTAAATACACTTTATAACATTTTATCATAAAATGTAGAAATCACTCTGAAATCAGTGTTACAAAGAAGAAATTGTTCTGAAGAAATATAGAGCAGAGATAAAAGGTGGTGTCTTCATTCACTCTGGGAACTTCGACTAAGCACTGCCCTACGAGTTACACAATGTTTGTACCCTGCACATAATATCGTAAAGCTGTGAAGCAACTACAAATCCCTGTATAATCCCAAATTGGGGAAAAACCTAAGAAGGAATTCTTTACCATATAGTTATTATTGAAAAAGGGATATGGACATGGACTTGATGTCATTACTACTAAGGAGTTCTAAGAAAGGAGACATTTAGCTGCATTTGTGCTGTCATGCAAATCTTACCAACAATCATTTAAGAGCAGACAGATGTAATGAAGCCTTTTTCCTTATGTCAAAGTTTCACAGCAGGAAACAGAAAATCTTCAAGCTTATTAGTACAAAACATCTAATCCATTACTCTGTGATCAAAGACCACTTCCAAAGGTTTATCCAGTTTGTGACCATGCAAAAGTACTTTCTTTTGTAAAAGTTATACAAGGAACAGGAATATCTTACATGAGATTATGCAGTATTTACAAGTTAAGTATTTTCTGCTCCTGCATCAGAGAAAATCCTGACAACACCAAGCTGAATAAAGTATGATAGAAAGATGTCAGGACCTTAGAGGTTTCAACAACTGCAGCATGCATTCAAGGTTTCCCTAAACTTTTAAAATTCCATTTGGATAGTGGAATTCTGTGTTTCAAATAACACAGTAAGAGATTGATCCAGAAGGACACACTCTACAGAGCAATTTACAGCACATTAGATAAATCAGTTCCGACACTTGATCCCTCCTTTCCAATAAGCTTGCCATCTCTGAGTAACTTAATTCACACTCATTGGAGTTTCTTCTATGGAAAATCAGAAATATAACACTTTGAATTGGTTTTGAACTGCCACTGTGAAAATGTATGCTGCACAGGGGTAAAGAGCCCAAGCAAACTGTCTCCATGTGGTTTTTTATAGCGATAAAACTCCCTAATGCACTTTTACTAACCTCACAGCTCCTGAATTTTTCCTGTTTGGTCATGTGCCAAACATTTTTGGCAGAAAAGATTATGCTAGCTTAGATCATGCTATAGAAACAGTCTCCACCATAGGTTTCGTTAAGCAGGTTCTTAGATTAAGTAGTATCTGGAAGATTCCCCAACACACTACGTGGCAATGAGAACCAAGATGAAAATCGCTTATCTTTACAATTAAAAATCACTTACTAGAATCCTGACACTTCCTAGGAATGCNCACAGCATAATATCCAGGTGGTCTTCCTTACAGTAATTCCTGAACACTGATGATGCTTGGAAGCAATCTCAAGTGCTTGCCCCTGTAGCTGACTTCAGTACTTCTGGAACACCAAAAAAACACATTTCACACTCATTTTGCATTCTAATGAACCTCAGCAAAGACTCATTTTCTTCTGACAGCTAAAAAATGAGCAGCTGCTATTGAAAATAAAGTTCCTACTCTTTAGTAAACCTCTCCACAATTACTCTGTCCTTTATCCATTAAAGAAAAGTGTTTAAAATGCAAAATTTGCCTGTTGATGGTTTGATTTCAAGGTGGCTTTTTTGTATCTATGAACTTTTTTTGCACATGACAAACACTGAAATCCTCACTGTTTAAACTGGAATACTGCATCATCCAGCTATAGGCTACTTGGCTAATTTTACAGAGCAGTACAGTAAGGAAAGTAAAATTTGTAAATCTAATACTTTTTTTTTTTAGACTGCATAAATGCT